>JBAKBP010039512.1:0-2500 GCA_037953745.1 Lithodes maja | reverse complement strand
CTACTTCCTGCCGCCCAGCGAAAACTCATCAGAGACCTGGAAACTTTGAATAATAAAATTTCCAACGCAGAAATTGCCATTTCTTTCAACCTCGTATGTATTAACACCTTACGAGCGGCCTATGCGGTTTATTTATATGTACCGCCCAGCGGGGTGTTTTTAGCCAAAATAGGGCTGTTTACGTGATCATTTTCATGCCTAAATAAGACCCCAGAACGTAAAACAAGTAACTATCCCTGAAAGGGCATAAACAGAGCTTTCGAATGACACCATAACGATCCTTTTATGATGGCTAGTTTTCTTGCAAAAAACCGTGCAACGCGAGTGCAAAAAGCATGTAATTAGGCAATTTCCCCATATAATTCCGTATATAGCGAGTGAGAGAGGGAGGGAGGAGGTGGGATTCGTGTCAGTATGTTCGCCGCGGTGGTCTGGAGCAGTCATACGCTCGCTACTCTCCTGCCACCACTTGTCTCTCTCTCTCAGCAACATTACGTGCTGAAATTGCCACACGATATATGTCGAGCACCGCCACATAGTCCAGCTTTATTTAACTCGACTTATGTTGCGCGCCGCTAAAGAAGGGTTAAAGAAAATGTATTACCTGGCTTTTACTAACATATATATATATATATATATATATATATATATATATATATTATATATTATACTGTATATATAAATAAAATAAATAAAATAAATAAAATAAAAAAATATAATAATAATATAAATACTTGATTATGGGCCTTGGGCTTGCTCGGGACCTTGGGGCTGATCTGCTAGACAGCCTGGGGAACAGGAATAATAAAGAAAAAAAAAATATGTATATATATACCGGGTATATAAGTATATATATATATATATATATATATATATATATATAATTATATATATATATATATATATATATATATATATATATATTATATATTAAACTGTATATATAAATAAAATAAATACAATAAATAAAATAAAAAAATATAATAATAATATAAATACTCGATTATGGGCCTTGGGCTTGCTCGGGATGTTGGGGCTGATCCGCTAGACACCGTGGGGAACAGGAATAAAAAAAAAATATATATATATATATATATACCGGGTATATACGTATATATATATATATATATATATATATATATATATATACTGTATATATAAATAAAATAAATAAAATAAATAAAATAAAAAATATAATAATAATATAAATACTCGATTATGGGCCTTGGGCTTGCTCAGGACCTTGGGGCTGATCTGCTAGACACCCTGGGGAACAGGAATAACAAAACAAATATATACGGTATATATATTATCAAATAAATAAAATAGACATAAATCAAATGAAATAAATAAAATAAAATAAATAAAAACTAATAAATCAAATATATAAATATTTAAATAAAATACAAAATATAATAATAATATAAATACTCGATTATGGGCCTTGGGCTTGCTCGGGACCTTGGGGCTGTTATATACTGTATATAGGCTATATATAATATATATATATATAATTATAATAATATACTGTAATATAACTAAAATTCCATAGAGTACTTACCATACTTCCTGTAAGCATCCCTGTGACATCTTCGTGATTATAATGTATTTATATCGTAGGCAGTATTTATTGATAAATATATTTGTCTTTCAAGCAAAAAATAGTGTAAAGTCATCAATGATACCTAGTCAAAACTGCATCAATACTCAAGGGGTTAACCAAGATTCACTCCCCTCAGTCACCAAAAGTCACAAGTAACATCTTATATACATAATATATACTTTGAATTATTCACTAAACACTTTCACTGGGTAGATGAAATAATCCATAATTGCCTGCCTATAGCTAGGCATGGTGGGCCAGAGGGAGGGAGCCCAGAATTTAAAGGGCCGGGACCCTGCCTCACAGTCTGGGGGCCGGGAAACTACTGACTTTACAGAGGCCCGCGCTCCTCAGAGAGGGACGCTATGGGGTTGCAAGATACTTCCTTTTGTAACTTACTGATGCCTAACTTACCAGTCCAAATTGAGTCAAAATCGAGTCATAAACTTATTTTTGGCGAATATTTCTAACTTACAGGTGGCATTATGACGCGATTGCGTCATACGAGCACTCTTGGAGGGGTGGCGTTATGACGCGATCGCGTCCTATAGATGCGGGAGGGTTAAAATGTTCCCATTTATGTTATACTCAAGCATTTTTAACCATAAAGATGATCTGTTAATAAAGTCAAATGCCTTGCGGTAATCTATAAACACACAAATTAGCTTCCTTCTATGAGTAATATAAAAATGAATTAAAACCTGAAGGGTGAATATATGGTCCAAAGTGCTATATCCCTGTCTAAAGCCTGCTTGTTCATGACCCAATAGATCCATACTCGTCATAGAACTGTAGAGTCCTGAATTAATTAACGATGTAAATAACTTGCCCAGACAGCTGAGTAGCGTAATACCTCTATAATTATCAACATAATTGATGTCTCCTTTATTCTTATAC
>JBAKBP010039511.1:0-14868 GCA_037953745.1 Lithodes maja | reverse complement strand
CTAGGAGTTCTTGACGGGTAGATCAATGGAGAAATTGGGTTTTGGAAGCATTGAAAGCAACAAGATTTTCTCTGCCCCAATTGGAAATGGTTGTTAGATCAGAAGATAAGTGTTCTATGGCTTCATCACGTGAGTTTTTGAGTGATTGCTTGCTGGGGCATTCTGGAAATCTAGTTGAATAGTGTAAGGTAGAGTCGTCAGCATATGAATAGACTGGAGGTACAGTTGAGAAGATCATTTATGAATATTAGAAAGAGAATTTGAGATAGGACAGAACCCTGAGGAATATTGGTGTTGATAGGATGAGGAAGTGAACGATGGCAATCCACAACTGCTGCTTTGGAACGCCCAACAAGAAAATTAGAGATAAAGGCACAGATGGAGGGATAGAAATTGAAGGAGGGTAGTTTAGAAATTAGAGATTTGCGCCAGACTCTATCGAAGGCCTTCGGTATGTCTTGTGCAATAGAAAAGGTTTCACCAAAGTCCCGAAAGGAGGATGACCAAGAGTTAGTAAGATATAAAAAAAGATCACCAGTAAGGAAACCATACAGGCGATATGAGAGTAGATTACAAGAAGAGAAATGATTGAGAAATTTTGAAGTAAGAATAGTTTAAAAAAAATTCAGATATGCAAGAAATGAGAACAATTGGACGATAGTTGGAGGGTTGAGAGCGGTCACCCTTCTTTGGGACAGGTTGAATGAGAGTTACTTCCAGCAAGAGGGGAAGACGTTAGAGAAGAGACAGAGACGGAAGAGTTTGCCTAGGCAGGGAGTCAGCACAGAAACACAGTTTTTGAGTACAGCAGAAGGAACACCATCCGAACAGAATGGCTTCTTAGTATTATGCCCAGAGAGGGTAGAAAGTACATCTTTAGAAGAGATTAGGATATTAGGCATAAGTATGAGAGAAGGGGGTGGAGAGGGAGGAATAGAACTGGAATAATCCAAGGTGGAATTTCTAGCAAAAGTTTGGGTGAAGAGTTCAGTTTTGTCAAAGGAAGAAGTGATGGTAGTGCCATCAAAGTGGAAAAGGGGAGGGAAAGACAGAAGAAAAATGGTTGGAGAGGTCTTTGGCTAGATGCCAGAAAGCTTGGGAAGAGCTAAAGTTGGATAGTTATGTGCTTTTATTATTGATGAAAGAGTGTTTGGCGAGTCAAAGAACAGATTTGGCTTGATTCTGGGCAGAAACATAGGAAGAATGAGATTCTTGAGTTTAACCTTTGTCTAGCGTTTTTTTTTGGGCTTATTTGGGCATATTCAGGCCCTCCTGAATGATAAATCAAGTATCTGCATGAAAAGAAATGTATTCAGCAAAAAACTAGGCGCTAAAAGCTTCAAAATGAGACCTGAACGAGCTACGTAGCACTCGTCGTTCTCATGCAGTGTTACCACTAACATGGGAGTTTAGCGTATAGCGGGATATTTTTTCCCACTACGCTCATTACTGGCAACGCTGCCGGCCTCTCGAGAACAGAGGGAACATGAGTTAGTGGGCGGCGGTAAGCCCTGGGCGTCGGCTGTCTGGGCCGCTGCGTTCCCGGCCATTTGTACTCTATTATAACCCTTTAAAAGCCTTAATAATGCTCCTAACTTGCTGCAAATTGGAGGCGGACTTAAGTCCGCCCCCGATCTTTAAGGGTTAAAGGCGACGGTAACGTTGAAAGTTTCTTCCTTATTGCGGACAGCTGTAGAGAAAGCGTGTGTGTGTGTGCATGCGTGTGTGAGTGTGAGTGTGTCTGTGTGTGTGTGCATGAATAATAGCAACAACGATGGTCATAATGTCATTATTATCATTACTTTTCGAATTTAGTTTTCTAATTCTGGTGTTATCATTGTTTATAATATTGAAATATATCATTATGACCATCGTTGTTACTATTATTTACACACACACACATACACAGAAGATGTTCCTCCCCCTTTACACATTCCACCAATCACAGACTTCCTTATTGTACCCTTCCTCTCCCATCATGAAGGAAGTTGTAGACTTTTATAATGTTCTGGTGTATATCAATGACCTGATGAAGCGTTATGTTATAGTGCTCCTCCTCATATTGTGTATATATGCAAAGTTGCCTGTAGGCCTAGTGAGTGTCCCTTTAGTAGAAATACAAGTAAAGTAGAAGTGCAGTTTTTTTGCATTGAAAACAAAAATGAATTACCAATTCTGCGAAATTGACTTTAATCTCTTCAGAAAATTAACATAATGTGCAGGAAAACATTGACGTTTGACCTCGAGTTTTAACCTTGACTTAATTAGGAATACATTTATTTCTTCACTGGCGATTGCATCTGCAAAATTATGTATACCATGTGACTAAGTTGAGAAAGAATGGAGCTCTATTCGTGCCCTAAACCGTTCCTATAGAAGGCTTTGTGTGTCAGGGCGGCGGTACTTACAACGCACAGCAAAATACACTCTCACTCAGTCTGTCTCTTGACACAATGGCGCAATCACAGCAAATCACTAAATATCATGCGTCCGAATCCATGCACCCGCAAGCAGTGTATAATCAGTGACATATGAATGGTTACAATGGTGAAAAAAATCAATATACAGTATTATTACAAAAATGGCGATAACAGCAGTGATGAGTGACTAAAATCACCTACCAGAAGTGATGGTAGTTGTGAGGTGCAATGGAAAATGCGAGTGTTTAGAAGCCAAAGTCTTAGGACCGGCAGGTCAGGTCAGGTATTCCTGCTATCAGTAACATGTAATCTGATACTACCTGTTTCATGGTCGGATTGTCGGCGACTAAACCGGCTCCCCCTCCGGGTCCTCACTTGGAGGGTGGGTGGCTAGACACCCTGCAGGACTAAAAGCAATACCTGTCAAAGGGCGGATGAACTACTGTATATATTAGTCAACGGCCATTTAGCAAACTTATGGTATTTTACCATGATGGATGTTTAGGATGTTGCCATAGCCTGCACCAAGGTCTTCCATTGTCCGTTTACATCCATCCCTGCTGTTTGGTGCGATACAACAACTTTCCTTCCTTTTCCTGCAATCTCCTGTTTTTTTCCCCACGGTGGTTAGCAGGCCAATGTGGAAGACTTTTGAGTCTGGTGGATTTTCAGGAGATTTGGCATTCTTTTTCTGTTTCTAGTCTTTTCTAAACAAATAAAATCCACCGCTACTGCTCCCCCCTGGATATGGTGTCTTTGGGGCTTGTTTTATACCTTACCCAGATGTGATGGCTCCGTCTGGGTCGATCTGTTTATATCCATCTTTATGTATTTGTATATGGATTGCTTTCAACTTTTTCTGTTTTTGTTTCTACTTTTGTCCGGTGATATAGAAGTTAATCCCGGTCCTCACAGACAACTTGCTACAAGTTGTCGTGTATTTTATTCCAATATTCGTGGTCTCTATAAGAACATCAAGGATCTTACATTGGCATCTGTTGATTATGATATTGTCTTTTGTTCTGAAACCCTTGTCTCTGGTTATAGAGATTATTCTGAACTTCTTATACCTAACTTCGGTAAACCAGTTCTTATTCGGCGTGATTCTATTCCTCGTGCTCGTGGAATGAGCTTGTATATTAGATCTGGGTATAATGCTCAGCACTTAACTAAGCATATTTGTAAATGCCATGAGATGCAGTTAGTTAAAGTTTCCAGCAAGTATCATAATCATTACATTTTTAGCCTGTACAGAAATCCTGATGTTAACAATGACATATATGACTGCCTTTTAACAGCCATGGCTTCAATACAGTCTGTAGATGTCAAATCATCTTTTATTTTTGTTGGTGATGTCAATGCGCATCATCAAGAGTGGTTGAACTCGGTCTTTCCAACTAATAGAAATGGTCATGCTGCATTGGATTTTGCAAACTTATCTGGTTGTGAACAGCTAATCCAAGGACCTACTCATATGTCTGGAAATTGTCTTGATCTAGTACTAACAGACATTCCTGGCGTTGTAGAAACCTCCGTTCTTGTACCTGTTGGCACTTCCGACCACAATGCCATCATGTGTAAAATTAATCTTGATTTTTCTGTTCCTGATATTACTCTCTCACGTAAAGTCTACCTTAAATCCCGGGTTAACTGGGACAACGTTTGTAATGATGTTTGTAATATTGAGTGGAATCACATACTAAGATCTCATGACCCGGTTTCAGCTCTCAACAATTCCCTTCTTGGTATCCTTCGCAAAAGAGTTCCATCAAAGACAATTAAGTCTCGTATCAGGGATAAAGCTTGGTTTAATGATGACTGCAAGCGTGCATTTGATGACAAACAGGCTGCATATCGTCTATGGAGGCGTAATCAAACCCCCTTGCATTGGGAAAATTATGTTTTTAAAAGGGCAGCTGCGCAGAGAGTTTATGATGGTGCTGAGAGGGATTATAACTTCCATCTTCAGGATGTCCTGGCAGGAGTTACACAGCCTCATAAATGGTGGTCCGCTTTGAAATCCTCTTTATTTGGAATAGATTCCTCCATGCCTCCTCTTTGTGATTCTGATGGCTCCATCTCTTTTTATCCATTATCGAAGGCCAATATTCTATCTAATATTTTTATTAATAAGCAGAGTAATCAGGAATTGTCTTTGCCATTGACATGTTTCCCTAGACCCAACCTCAATTCAATGGCATTCAAATCAGCTGAACTGAAAAGGTACTTGCTGGATCTTGATACCTATGGTGGCACAGACCCGGATGGGTTTTTCCCTCTCTTTTTTTAAAAAGGTTGCAGTGGTCTTGGCACCTAAATTGGCAGTGGTGTTTAGGTTGCTTTTGAAATCAGGTAGTTTTCCTCTTTGCTGGCGTAAGGCTATTATCACTCCTATTCCAAAGGGAAATACTGCCTCATCATCTCCTAATGACTATCGCCCTATCTCCATTACACCTATCCTATCCAAGCTCTATGAGAGGCTTTTGTCCAGACGCCTTTCCTCTTATTGTAATAGTCATAATTTGATACCAAACTCACAGTTTGGTTTTCGTAAGGGACTGGGGGTACATGTGATGCACTTCTGACACTCACCCATGACTTGCAATCTTCATTGGACCAGGGACATGAGTCTCGCGTCGTGGCTATTGACTTTAGTTCTGCTTTTGATTTAGTCAACCATAAAGCACTTCTGTTTAAGTTACAGCTCATTGGTATTGGTGGCAATTTTTTAAGGATCTTTGAAGATTTTTTGACGAAAAGATCTCAGTCTGTGGTCATTGATGGGTGTCATTCCCCTTCTGTTACTGTTGTTTCTGGTGTTCCACAAGGCAGTGTCCTTGGGCCTTTGCTTTTTATTATTTTTACTGCTGACCTGTGTTCCGAGCTTGAAAATAAACTAATCTCCTATGCTGATGATACAACTTTATATGCGTCAATTGCATCACCAATAGATCGACACGTAATTGCTACTGCTCTGAATAGGGATTTAGCCAAAATTACATCATGGTGTGAACTTTGGGACATGAAACTTAATGCTAGTAAAACACACTCCATTATCATCAGCAGATCTCGTACCTTGGATCCTCCCCATCCTTATCTACAAGTTTCTGGTGAGCAAATTGAGAATGTGGATACTCTGCGTTTGTTAGGAGTTACTCTTGATCCCAAACTTACTTTTGAAAAGCATATTCGTTCTTTCTCCTCTTCCATTTCCCAAAAAATTGGTCTGCTTCGCAAGGTTTATAAAACATTTGCTTGTGACGCCACAGTTATCAAGTCTTTTTATGCTTTTATTTTGCCACATTTCGAGTACTGCTCACCTGTCTGGTTGTCAGCAGCTGACTGCCATCTCAAGTTGCTTGACAGGTCGCTAAATTCCATCAGGTTTATTCTACCTAATTTGTCTCTTGATCTGTGTCATCGACGTAAAGTTGGTGCCCTTAGTCTTTTATTTAAAGTTTTTAACAACCCTCAGCATCCCTTACATGGGGTTCTGCCTGGGCCCTATGTCCGGGCTCGTGCAACTAGATTCACAAGCAATCTTAATTATCTTGCCATGAGCCGTGTTAATTTTTCTACTACACAGTTTTCACGGTGTTTTGTGCCGGCCATGGTTGACTTGTGGAATAAGTTGCCAAATGAGCTAGTCAATTCAGCTAATATCTCCATTTTTAAGTCTAGAGTTAATGCTTTTTTGCAGCATTAATTCTAATTTTTAAACTTATTTTATTCTATTTTATTGTATTATATTTAAGCTTGATATCCTCCACTGCATAATATGTTATCTGTGTTTAATATGTGTATATGTACAGTACAGTATACAGTGTATGTTTTTATTTTTTCCTAAGTTGCCATAGTCTCTCTCCAGTGCCTCCGGGTGTTTTGTGTGGATTGATCTTGATGGTGTTTTTGCACCCTGGTTGGAGACTTCGGCATCTCATATAATAATAATAATAATAATAAACGTTCGGACACTGCTATGATGTGGCATAATTCTCTCGGCAAAGTTACTTCTATTCATCATATCATCACAGAAGAATCACTTGATGTAGAGGGTTCTAGTCTTCAACACTCTCAAGACGAAGATTTCTGCTACATTTGGACATATTATTGATGTTGGTGAGGCCATTCCATTGCAGAGATATTATGAGGTGATGAACACAAAAAATATGGCATCTTGACCCCCTCCCCCCTGCCCACCGGATACAGCAGGCGCACAAATTTGGGCTCAAAGAGTTAATGTTAAAATAGGATTTTTTTTCATTTTTGAGCAAATTATTCTTTCTCTCAACTGATGTACGTATATACCAACCACATACACCTGGTAAATTTGATGAAAATACATGCTAGTATTTAAAGTACTTCTAGAAATTATATTTTGGCCTTTGATTTTAACCTTTAGAATTTTGATATAAATGTTGGTCAGTTTAATACAGATATAAGCAGCAACTAGTGTAGTGATATGGTGAAGCTTGGGTAAAAACTTAAAAATATAATAATACCTCTCCCTCTCTGTCCTTCCTCCTCGCTCTCGTACACCCTCTTAGTCATTCTCTCGCTTCCCATATGTTCCATATGGCCGAACCATCTCAAGGTGTTGCTTTTCACACTTTCCAGCACATCTAGCTCCAAACCACACCTCCCTCTCACTTCCTCATTAATCTGTCTATCCCTCTATGTAACTCAGCACACACTTTTCAAGTAACTCATTTCCACCCCTCTTACTCTTGGTCTGAGCCTCTCCACCAACGTCCATGCTTCGCTTCCGCTTCCGTAAGTCAATGTCGGGATTACTACACTATCATGCAAGGGCTTCTTCACTTCCATGCTGACCACCCTATTTCTTGCTACTGCTTTCAGCGTTCCTACAACCCTCTTCCCCTGTTGCACCCTCTCCTGCACTTCTTCATCCATACTCCCATCTTTACTCAGCACACTGCCCAGATACTTAAATGAGCTGACAATCTCCATAGCCTGACCGTTCAACTTCACCTCATACTCTGTGGCTTCACCCCTTTCGAAGACCATAACCTTGCTCTTCCCGGCATTTACCTTCAGATTCCGTTTTTCGCACACTGTTCCAAACATATTTACCAGACCCTGCAACTCCCATTTATTATCGCTCATCATAACTGTATCATCCGCAAACAGCAGTACAGGTAGCTTTCACTCGTTTCCCTCCCTTATCAGCAACACACCAACATCCACTGCTCTTCATTGTATTTCTTTCATGACTCCATCCATATATACATTAAACAACCACGGGGACATCACACAACCCTGTTTCAACCCAACATTCAGATCAAAAAATTCGCTCTGCTCATTCTCCACATGTACTGCAGCATTTGCACCCTCATACATGCTCTTCACTGCTTTCAGCAACTTGCCATCAACTCTGCGTATTCTAAGTACTTTCTACATACCTTCTCTATCCACTCTGTCATAGGCCTTCTCCAAGTCCATAAAGGCAACATACAGCTTTTGTTGTTTCTCCAGATATTTCTCCACAACACATTTCAGGGTAAGAATCTGATCTACACATCCTCTTCCCTTCCCAAACCCGCTCTGCTCATCACCTATCCATTTTTCCGTTCTCGCTCTCACTCTCGCAATCACTACCCTATTGTACACCTTCCCTACTATGCTCAGAAGACATATTCCTCGGTGGTTAACACACACTCCTCTTTCCCCTTTACCCTTATATAGGGGACTATTATGCCTGTTTTCCAGTCAGCAGGTGCACTCCCCTTCTCCCATGCTAGTTTACACATTTTCCATACCCATTCGATCACTATCTCACCACTATACCTCAGCATTTCCCCACACATTCCATCTATTCCTGGTGCTTTCCCCAACTTCACTCTTTTCATGGCTTCACACACTTCTGACCTCCTGATCCCCACCTCCTCCTCCACTACTTCTCTTCTTCTCCCTCCCATACCCCATCCAACTATGTTTGCTGGTGCTTCATTCCTTACAATCAGCAATTCGTTGAAGTACTCCCTCCATCTTTCGACACTCTCTTGCTTCTCGGCTAGCACTCTTTCATTCTTATCTTTCACACTCTTACTATTTCCTTTGCTACCTTCGCTAACTTTCTTGACTTCTTTCCAGAACAGTTTCTTACACTCACTCCATTTTACACTCGGATTCCTTCCAAATTCCTCATCTACTCTTCTCTTTCTTTCCTTCACTACTCTCTTCACCACTCTCTTTTTCTCCGAGTACCTCGCTCTTTTCTGTTTCTCCAAATCTTCATTCCCTCTACTACCCAACCACTCGCTATACGCTTTCTTCTGGTCTTCAACAGCTATTTTTACCTCTTCTGTCCACCATGCTGTACCCTTCACTCCCCTCCCTCTTCTCCTTACTCCACACACCTCCTCACATTCTGCACATATCTCTTTCTTAAACACTTTGCTCACCTCCTCCACTTCCTCCATACCTTCCAGGTCAAACCTACATAGTCATCTTTCAACTGCTCTCCTGAACTCTTCCTTGATCTCCTCCTCCTGCAACCTCTCCACCCTCCTCGCCATTCCACCTTCCTCTCGCCTCCCTCCAGCTCTCCTCACCCACTTGTTTTGTATCCTAATTTTAGCTACTACTACATAATGGTCAGACAGACCCCCCCCCCCCCCCAATACCCCTATACACCCTAGCATCTATAATAATAATAATAATAATAATAATAATAGTTCTTAAAGCTAGCGCATGCTAAGCTAGCTAAGGATAGCTCAATAAGGCCGATTAGGCGTATTTCCATTGGGGTCCTGTACTACTACCCCATCCCTTTGCTCATGAGGGATGGTAACGACTCAGTGCTTGTGAAAAATCTTTAATGCGCCGAGCGTGGGCGCGAACCCGGGCCTTCTGGGTGGAAGTCCGAGACGCTAGTCACTACACCAAGCGAGCCGCTAGTCACTACACCAAGCGAGCCGCTTGGCTCAGATTTCTTCATTTGTTAATCCCCATCAAGACCAAATTATAATACAGTATGCATGTTCAAAAGGCTATTGACCCCGTACCCCTAGGACAAATAAATTTATGCTAGGTGATCTGCCCAGCGAGATAACAATAGAATGGGGAATGTTTCCATCATAATCTACCCTTAAGAATTCAGAAGCCAGCCGATTTGTCATAAAACTACCTGCTCCGACGTCTTTGGGGGTTATGATATTTTGTTTGATGATTATTGTAGATGTTGATTGTTTTAGATATTTTGAGGAATGTATTATCAGTTCACTAAGAAAACTAAGAAAAAACACCTCCCTTCAAATACAAAAATGCCACCCAGAACCCCTTCAAGCTAAATATGTCAAGTTTTTGGTAGAAATATGTCTCGGCCGAAGGCCGTTTCATCTTAAATTCTATGTTTGTTATATCTCGCAAAAAGATCGACCCCAGAATGTGGTGAAGTGTCTATAATCCTCAAAATAAAGAGGTGAAGCTTCTTAAAATCTCCAAACTAATAGAGTAAAACAGAGAGGGTAAAAAATATCCGCATCACAAGAGATAATATTATGGTTAACCCGCAAAGTGCCATACCCATATATATACGAACTCGGGTGTTGTCATGTCCAGTGCCACGTTCGTATATGTACAGACTTGCCGAAAACAAATTGTATCGCCGAAACTATTTCACCCACGATTTCCATATCCATATAACAAGTACCCTACCCTTCGACCTTCCCGCCACCCTATCACCCCCCTCCCAAGCACCATTTAAGCGACATGTAAATATAAGTGTAGTTTTTAAAAATATTTACTTATGAGTTTATGTTATAAGACTTTGTGACAAACATTACTTTGTGTGTAAGGGATAAAAGACAAGCCCAATGCATTTCAATGATAAATAATTGAAAATAATTTGACATAATTACTTGTACGTGTGTGGTGTAATTTCCAGACCCGTAGATCATCTCCTGAGCATGTGTACATTCCCAATACAGTTGTGCGTAGAATAAACAGTTTATTATCAATGCTGATAAACTACAAAATAATACCCTCATATTGTGGTTGTAAAGAAAAAATAACTCGGTGTCACTAAAACTTGTTTACAAAATATATCTTTGTCGTACTTTGCGTAATAATGGTTTCTCTCGTGCGCATATGTGCATTACAAAACTATGTGTGTGTACTAAAAGTAGTCCACACTCAACATTATACTACTTCATATGCCTGCATTCATGAAAAGCAGGCGGTGACAGCAGTTGGAAGTTGCCCGAACCCCCCAAAATGGATGATCAAATCTTAGGTAACTACGCGGCTACTTTCAACTCGTTCAAAAACTTTGGGAACCCATTTTTGGGTGAAAATGGACTAGGTTAGTGTATTTGTTTACCACTATTCTTCCATTTTTATCCAACCTAATATATTTAGCCAATACAATGAAAGGTATATCGGCCGGCACTGGGCTTGACACAAGGTCGATAATTGGTCGGCACTCTGGGGGTTAAAAGCATTGCAGAGTGGACCCGAGTTGGCTCTGTGCCTTCACACTAAGTGAAGGGCCTGATGATGTATTTTTATATCTTATTACATGCTCACAAATTATAAGTCTTTGGAACTCAGCTCATGGTTTGAATAAAAACCAAAGCACTTTGTATTGCATAGTATGAGGTGATAATTGTATTGATTCTATGAGTATATAATTTATACAAAAAATATTCCGAAGCCACTGGAAAATTATTAGTATGGTATGGTAGTGGAACAGAAACATGGAGTTACCGCCTAATAGAGTTTTCTTAATGTTCAACTTGTGGCTACAGCTAAACGGAGAGCTTGGGAGGTGCAGGTAGTGTGTATGTATAAGTTTGTGTATGTATAATTATGTTTGTCCTCTATTAGGAAAAAGGCAAACTCCTAAGATTTACTTGGCAAAACTTGCCCATAGGTTTATAGGTATGTACCGAAGTAGGGGACCAAGGATTAATATACAATTAAGCACACATGGGTCCTTTTCAAATACAATTAATGATATGTCAATGTAATGGCAAAGTATTAAATTAAATTAACTTAATTAACTTTCTATTATATATACGACTACAGATAAAGCTAACTAAACTATTATTATTACTATTAACATTCTTTAAATGTTGTCTATTGATATTAGAATACTTTAATATTCAAAGTAAGTCTTATTACTCTTATATATTAATATTTGGCTATGTCTGCTAATATACAACCTTCTAATAATCAACTATAATTACTTTTAGATATGATTATTATGCTATGTACATCTGGTATATGTACTGTATGCTGACCTTTGGACACTATGGAGAGTGAGGCTGGAGGGGTCGTGCAGTTTGTTGCAGAGGTCACACACCATGGGAGAGAATGGGTGACCCAACTCTACCTTGTAATGAGGTTTCCACTCGAAGAACCTGGGGTATGCGCAGACATATGCATGAGATTTAGAGGGAACAAATAATTATCATGCATGCTTAAACTACAGTATACGATAAATATAATAATTTTTTACCATCCTTCAATTATTTTGAGTAACATACACCTTTTATAACCCCTACAGGTCGGCTACCATCTGGAGATGTTCCTGTGGTGCCATCCGGTACCATCCTGTTCTGCATTTCTCGCTGTAAAAAAATCCTTCAGGGTGACATGTGGTGGTACCTAGGTTACTCGGACATGGCAAGACTGTTTTAAAACCCACCCAAGCTGCTTCCACTCAGTCACCCCCGAACCATTGGAGTGACAGCATGTGCAAAGAAGCTGTCTGGACGGGTGACTCGGTCCGGGGCTCTCGCATAAAAATACATCCACTTCCTCTCATCACTGCCAAGGCCACAGACTACCAGAGAATGAGATTTTGGCGTCTTCGTATAGGCCAAAATATGAACTTTCTTTCACATATATTTTCTTCTTCTTTAACATTTTGTGTCACATAGCTAGAAAGAGTTGAAAAATGAAAAATATTGTGAAAGTGCCCGCTCAAGGTATCCTGAAAATTACAAGCGCCCCTCTGTTTGGGGGTTAAGATGAATAACATATTAGAAGTCTGACCAGCAAAAAAAAAAAAAAAAAAAAAAAAAAAAAAAATAAACAAATAAATAAATAAATAAATAAATATACATTGTGGAGATAAATCAACCGAAAGGCATACCCCGAGGTATAGCCAATCATGACATTGCATTTTGTGTCGCAAGACACAATGTGAGTGCGACTGTCACTGCAACTGTGCCATGCGCTGATAAGCCAAAGCTGTGCGGAAAGCTCCCTCAATCTTCTGCCATTTGCCTGCAACCTAAGTACTGCACTGTGAACTTTAACTTGCGATATTTTGCCAACCAGTATTTCCCCCGTAGTGAAATCTCGTTTAAAAACAGATTACCTGTTAAGGGGAAATTAGTGTAGCAACAAACAGGCATGCAAGAGAGGAGTGGTTGAAGGAAAACTGATGTTCCCGAGACATAACTGACCAAGCAGCGTGCGATGCCACTTCCGGTGCCGGTTATAAATTCTCAGGAGGACCAGAGAAGACACACTTGATCATCAGGACCAGCCTGGAACGCAACAAAGAAGGAGGTCCGGTTGGCAATTCCTCGGCTCCTATATTTAGATGCTGTAAAATCCTGTCGTGATGCAGTGACAAGAAAAGCAGCCGAGCAAGGCAGTGGAGTAAGGGAGGCGAAGGCGGCGGCAGCCAATCCATTGCTGGCAACTAGCTTTCCTGTGGCCTGTGACTACATAACAGCTGTACAAGCTACTCTATAGTATTGCATGAGAAGGAAGGCAGTGAGACGACAGAGTATGCAGAAGATAGGCTGAGCAGAACAGTGTTTCCCTGAATCTAGCTGCCTGGGCGGAGACTGAGAAGCATCAGATTGCCGGGCGTGACTTCACGACTACTGCATATGAAAAGAACTCGCATAGGTTAAAACAAAAGAGTAAATGAAAGTAAAAACTGAAATAAAACTACACCGAGAGGGCGAAAAGGTAGAGCCCCTGTAGTAAACCAAACTATATAATAATATATGAATAATTCAACACTATATAATATTAGTTTGAATTGCCCCTGCATTTGAAGTAAAGGTACCGATTTTGTAGAATAGTGGATGAATGTAAACTAAATAAAGCACAGCCAGATAGTAGTTTCTGGTTATGGCTCTCATATATTCTGGTATGGGCTAGTGTCTCCCCTATATTCCAAACGGTACATTTGGAATATTTATTGTTTTCCAACTGACTGAATAATGCATTAATACGCGCGAGTATCTACTTTACAAGACACAGGTTATTGAGCACTACTTTTTGGGGTTGGAGATAGGATTCTTCTGATGGTGCTTGGGAATAAAAAGTGGAGATGTAATTAAAAACTGACACCGTATTTGTTATATAGTGCGCTGATGTATATGAATATCATGTACAGTAGGTTGAATGCCACTGATTCTGCCTAGACTATAAGAAGCCCATATTGATGCAAAGCGTGTGTCAATATTTTAATTATTGTATAAACCTGTAAAGAAAAATAAACCCGTAATAATGAACGTTTTCATGTTTTGTAACTACTCTATGCACAGTATATTCGCCCACATGAGTTCTGATACGATACAAGATTTTGATGAGATGAATTAATTACTACATTACAGACTACACAATATTTAAATCTTGCAAATGTTACTTGCATGCATGAATTACAGAGGGGGAGAACAATGCAATACATACCCTATAGTACGAAGGCCACACCAAAACAATATGTCCACCAGATTGCTCCTGTGCTCAGTAGAAAAAGCAAGTGTTGGGATATTTGTGTTTTAAACGTGGCACCAAAGAACATAATACAATAATGTTTAAAAAAACATGTAAAATTCATATGTATATATTTAAAGCTTGTAGTAACCAGCTCAGTAGAGTCCTGTTAAAACGTTAGATTCGTCTCCTTTCAGGATTACTATGGAAGGTATCTATGTAAGGACGTTTTAAAAAGGGTTTTGAAAATTGACCAAATTCTTTGACCTTCGTTGATTAAAATATTTCACCACACTTTAGTACTAGTTATCTCATAGCAAACCTCCCGGCAGCATATATACAGGGCTGACATCCAAGAATTACTAATGGAATTATGTTAATATCTCCCGCTCTTCCCATATCTCAGATTCGATGACGCCGATAAATTCAAGAACACCTAATTATCCAAGATATTATATACAGAACAATGTGTAATTATAAACATGTAGTATATGGAATTAACAAGGATATTGTATACCATGAGTAGGCCTACTCAGGAACATAGTTGCAAAATTAATGTCAGAAGGATATACTAAGAAGAGTCCGACTCACTTGTTGTAGAATGTTGCGTTTTTGGCTACCATGTTGAGGAAGTAGGCAAGATCCTTTGGTGAGGGGAAATCTAGAGCGTTGATGTAAGAGTTGGGTGGAGCTATAGCTGCATAGTCCCCACCACCGAACACCACCGGCACTACATCCA
>JBAKBP010039510.1:0-14869 GCA_037953745.1 Lithodes maja | reverse complement strand
GTAACAATTTATCTTAATAAAGTTGTAAACAAAGTATTTAAAAAGAGATGGCTCACTGTTTGTTAAACTGAAATACGATCTTTTATAGACTTTTGTATAAGCTAATGCAGTAATTAAACTCTGCAATCCAACAATATCTTCACAAGTTCCATTGTGTGGCACAATGACAGGATTAACTGTGATCCGCAAGAAAATCTGAGGGTCAAGGGTTTACTGATCACATGTAGATGCAAAGTATTATGTAACTGTAGAGACAAAAATACACATTGTAAAGAAATTATGCTGGAAAATACAAACCAAGATGAACACCATTATGAAACACTTAAGGGGGTTGACCTGCTTTTTTATCTTTCTTGGTTGTATCCATTCGGCCCCATTCAGTCTACTGTTTTAAGAAATATATCCCCATCCAGGTGTCGATTTTTTCTTGGCGAGCCACCATTTTATGAAGAAATCCGGCTTCGCCGGAGAAATTTTTCTATCGAAAAATGTACAAATTTAGCCAGCTGTCTAACTCATTATCAATAATATGGTGGCTCGCTATCGCTCGCCAGGTATAAATCGACACCGGGATGGGGATATACGTCTTAAAACAGTAGGCTGAATGGGGCCGAATGGAAACAACCCAGAGAGAAAACAAAAGCAGCTCACCCCCTTTAAGCTACATTATGCAGTTTATATATATATAATATATATATATATATATATATATATATATATATATATATATATATATATATATATATATATATATATATATATATATATATATATACAAAATGTTACGGCATTATCCTTATTACTTTAGCAGACTTATGATGGAGATGTTAGCGATAATTATAAGAAGCCGGAACACTGAATACTTTAAATTATTTTGTATTTTCCTTGTTAAGAAAATTAAATGTAATATAGTATAACCTTTACGATACTATACCTGGGCTCCAACAGCTAATAATTAGAATACAATAAACATTAACAATAAAATAATATAGTTTTGGTTAGTGATTATAGAGAAAAACCTATACTCCTAAAAATGGTAGTTCACACGATACACTGGTCAGTAGATATAGAAGTAATGTAATCCACATAAAAACACCGCATGCTTATCAGCTTCACAGTTAGTGCTAAATAAAACTTCAAAAATATAATTCATTTTTCTTGATACAACAATACAAAAAAACGTTTTGTAAATTTGTTGCACCGCAAATGAAACTATTAGTAAATAAAAATAAAATAAAAGGTGTATAAAAATAATTTTAAGTGGCTAAAAGAAAAATATATGCACCATGTTAGGTGTGTGGTAGTGGTGTAAGTATGTAAATTGGCGGTATGCAGGTATCAATCTACGTGCAAGTGGTGGGACTAAAATATAGAGTATAAAAAAATGGGGGTGTTCATATCTATGATATATATACTGTATAATATATATATATATATATAATAAGTATGTTTATTTGTGCACTTACGAGAGACAGATGTCAGAGTTTGCTGTTCAGTTGTGATTTGTTCCTGTGTGACGACTTTCTTCGGCTTTTTGCGTTTCTGTATTGTAACTTGTGTCTCCTCAACCTGTTCCACCTCTTGTTGTGTCTGTTGTGTTTGTTGGCCCTCCTGTTCAGAAATTATTTGTTCTGATTGTTCTTTGACGACAGTTTCCTTATGTTCCCTCACAAAAGGTTGTGGGGTCACTATGGATCTCAGTAAATCAGGTACTTGTGTGAGGATTGCCTTCTCAGTTTCAATTGTGGTGGTAAACTGCTCGACTATTTCTGGTTCTTCAGAATCTTCACCTTCCTTCTTCACCAGTAATGGTTTTTCTTGATCCTTACTTGGCTGCAAAACCTCAGGTTCTTTGACTTCTTCAGCAACCTTAGTGATGGTTTTCCTCACAATTGTCTTCTTGATAAC
Source organism: Lithodes maja (assembly GCA_037953745.1). Classification (NCBI taxonomy): domain Eukaryota; kingdom Metazoa; phylum Arthropoda; class Malacostraca; order Decapoda; family Lithodidae; genus Lithodes; species Lithodes maja. The sequence goes on along the minus strand of JBAKBP010039510.1, from coordinate 12,961 downwards.
CCCATCTTTTTCTTCTGTTATTTCTTGTTCCACAACGGTTGGCTGTTGCACTGACATAATCCTCTGCATTTCATCAAGGACATCTGATGGCTGAGCTATTTCTCGGGTAATAATGTTTGTTACTTCAGTTACTTCTTGCGTGTTGGAAGGTTCCTGAATTACTTTCTCTTTCTGAATTACTTGCTGTTTGTGTACTGTAACCTGTTGTCTTTGTATTGACTCTTCTGAAGGTACAATCTCATGTTGGGTAACCTCAGGTTGTTCAAGAACAAATACTTCTTCAACTTGCTCGGTTGTTGACTGAGGCTTTGTTTGTGTTGTCTTTTTTCGTATAACTACCTTCTTTTTTGGTTCCACCAATTCCTCAGTGACAGTTTCTGTCACAATTGTTTCTTCGAGTAGTGGCTGTGTAAGTTGTGTGAACTCTGGAAGTTCTTTTGGTGTAGCCTGTTTCTGAGGTTGTTCTTTAGGTGTTTCTTCGGTTTCTTCCTCAGTAATAATAATCTTTTTTGTAACTTTCTTTATGACTTCCTGCTTTGTAATGTCTTCTGTTTTCGGCTTTGTTTCTTCAATCTGTTCAACTACTACCGTTTTCTCTTTAATTTGTTCTTCTGGGGATGTTGTCTCTAATACTTCTGTTTTTGTCTCCGTTGTTTCACTGGTCTTTGTTTTGGGTTTGCGCTTTATTTTTGTCTTTTTTATTTCTTCAGGTTCCTGAGGTTTAGGCTCCTCGGGTGTAGGTTTTAGTTTGGGTTCTTCTGGTGCAGGTGTTGGTTTGGGTTCTTCTGGAGCAGGTGATGGCTTAATCTCTTCTGGAACAGATGTTGGTTTGGGTTCTTCCGGTGCAGGTGTTGGTTTGGGTTCTTCGGGTACTGGCGTTGTTTTTGTTTCCTCAGTTTCTTGTGTTTCTTTTATTATTTCTGTCTGTTTTACAACCAATGTCTCCTCTTCTATTTGTTCTGTTGGTGTTGTTTCGGTGATCTCTGAAGTTTCACTAACCTTGGTCTTTGTTTTGCGTTTTGGCTTTATCTTTTTTATTTCTGTAATTTCTTTTGTTATAGTTTCTTCTGGCTTTGTTTCCTCAACAACTGTCTTTGTTTCGTCGGTAATGTCTTCGATGTCTTCAATTACTACCTTCTTAGTTTCTTCAACTGGTAATTCTGATGTCTCGGTAACTTCTGTAATTGTCTCTGTAACTTCACTAACTTCTGATTTGGGTTTACGTTTTGGTTTTTTAGACTTTTGTGTTGTTTCTGTTGTAATCTCTTCAACTACAGTGGTCTGCTTAGTTTCTTCTGGAACTGGTTCTGGTTTGGGTTCTTTTGGTGCAGGTGTTGGTTTGGGTTCTTCTGGTACAGGTGTTGGTTTGGGTTCCTCAGGTGTTGGTTTGGGTTCCTCAGGTGTTGGTTTAGGTTCTTCAGGTGTTGGTTTGGGTTCTTCTGGAACAGGTGTTGTCTCAATAATTTCAGTTTTTATGACTTCTGTAACCTGGGTTTTGGGTTTACGTGTTGTCTTTGGTTTAGATTTTTTAAGAGTTTCTTCTACTAGAATTTCTTCTGTAACTGTTTGTTTTGGCTCTTCAGGTGTTGGTTTGGGTTCCTCAGGTGTTGGTTTGGGTTCCTCAGGTGTTGGTTTGGGTTCCTCTGGAGCAGGTGTTGTCTCAATAATTTCAGTTTCTATGACTTCTGTAACCTGGGTTTTGGGTTTACGTGTTGTCTTTGGTTTAGATTTTTTAAGAGTTTCTTCTACTAGAATTTCTTCTGTAACTGTTTGTTTTGGCTCTTCAGGTGTTGGTTTGGGTTCCTCAGGTGTTGGTTTGGGTTCCTCAGGTGTTGGTTTGGGTTCCTCAGGTGTTGGTTTGGGTTCCTCAGGTGTTGGTTTGGGTTCCTCAGGTGTTGGTTTGAGTTCCTCAGGTGTTGGTTTGGGTTCCTCTGGAGCAGGTGTTGTCTCAATAACTTCAGTTTCTATGACTTCTGTAACCTGGGTTTTGGGTTTACGTGTTGTCTTTGGTTTAGATTTTGTAATAGTTTCTTCTACTATAATTTTTTCTGTAACTGTTTGTTTTGGCTCTTCAGGTGTTGGTTTGGGTTCCTCAGGTGTTGGTTTGGGTTCCTCAGGTGTTGGTTTGGATTCTTCGGGTGTTGGTTTGATTTCTTCGGTTACATGTGTTGTCACTATTTCTTCTGTCTCTACAATTTCAGTTGCTTCAGATTTGGGTTTGCGCTTTGTCTTAGGTTTAGATTTTGTAATGGTTTCACCTACTATTTCCTCTGTAACGGTTTGTTCAGACTTTTCAGGTGTTAGTTTGGGTTCTTCTGGTGTTGATCTTGGTTCCTCAGGTGTTGGTTTGGGTTCTTCTGGAACAGGTGCTGTCTCATTAAATGTCTCTATAACTTCAGTAACTTCTGATTTGGGTTTGCGTTTTGTCTTTGGTTTGATTGATTTCTGTGTAGTTTCTTCTATTGTAGTTTGTTCAATAACAGTTTGTTTGGGTTCCTCAGGTGTTGGCTTGGGTTCCTCAGGTGTCTGTTTGGGTTCCTCAGGTGTCTGTTTGGGTTCCTCAGGTGTTGGTTTGGGTTCCTCAGGTGTTGGTTTGGGTTCCTCAGGTGTTGGTTTGGGTTCCTCAGGTGTTGGTTTGGGTTCCTCAGGTGTTGGTTTGGGTTCCTCAGGTGTTGGTTTAGGTTCCTCAGGTGTTGGTTTGATATCTTCAGTTACATGTGTTGTCACAATTTCTTCTGTTTCTTCAACTTCTATCGCCTGAGATTTTGGCTTGCGTTTTGTCTTTGGCTTAACTGATTTCTTGGTAGTTTCTTCTACTAGTGTTTCTTCTGTAACTGTATGTTTTGGTTCTTCAGGTGTTGGTTTGAGTTTCTCTGGAGTTGGTTTGGGTTCCTCAGGTGTTGGTTTGGGTTCCTCAGGTGTTGGTTTAGGTTCCTCAGGTGTTGGTTTAGGTTCCTCAGGTGTTGGTTTAGGTTCCTCAGGTGTTGGTTTAGGTTCCTCAGGTGTTGGTTTAGGTTCCTCAGGTGTTGGTTTAGGTTCCTCAGGTGTTGGTTTAGGTTCCTCAGGTGTTGGTTTAGGTTCCTCAGGTGTTGGTTTAGGTTCCTCAGGTGTTGGTTTAGGTTCCTCAGGTGTTGGTTTGGGTTCTTCAGGTGTTGGTTTGATATCTTCAGTTACATGTGTTGTCACAATTTCTTCTGTTTCTTCAACTTCTATCGCCTGAGATTTTGGCTTGCGTTTTGTCTTTGGCTTAACTAATTTCTTGGTAGTTTCTTCTACTAGTGTTTCTTCTGTAACTGTATGTTTTGGTTCTTCAGGTGTTGGTTTGAGTTTCTCTGGAGTTGGTTTGGGTTCCTCAGGTGTTGGTTTGGGTTCCTCAGGTGTTGGTTTAGGTTCCTCAGGTGTTGGTTTAGGTTCCTCAGGTGTTGGTTTGGGTTCCTCAGGTGTTGGTTTAGGTTCCTCAGGTGTTGGTTTGATATCTTCAGTTACATGTGTTGTCACAATTTCTTCTGTTTCTTCAACTTCTATCGCCTGAGATTTTGGCTTGCGTTTTGTCTTTGGCTTAACTGATTTCTTGGTAGTTTCTTCTGTAACTGTATGTTTTGGTTCTTCAGGTGTTGGTTTGAGTTTCTCTGGAGTTGGTTTGGGTTCCTCAGGTGTTGGTTTGGGTTCCTCAGGTGTTGGTTTGGGTTCCTCAGGTGTTGGTTTGGGTTCCTCAGGTGTTGGTTTGGGTTCCTCAGGTGTTGGTTTGATTTCTTCGGTTTCATGTGTTGTCACAATTTCTTCTGTTTCTACAACTTCTGTCGCTTTAGATTGGGGTTTGCGTTTGGTCTTTGGTTTAATATATTTTTTGGTAGTTTCTTCTATTATTTCTTCTGTAACGGTTTGTTTTGGCTCTTCCGGTGTTGGTTTGGGTTCTTCTGGAAGAGTTGTTGTCTCAATAACTTCTGTCTCGATTACTTCAGTCATTTCTGATTTAGGTTTAAGTTTTGGTTTTTTGGATTTTTGTGTTGTTTTCGTTGTTCTTTCGTCAATGACAGTGGTCTGCTTTGTTTCTTCTGGAACTGGTTCTAGTTTGGTCTCTTCTGGTAGAGGTGTTGGTTTGGGTTCTTCAGGTGTTGGTTTGGGTTCCTCAGGTGTTGGTTTGAGTTCCTCAGGTGTTGGTTTGGGTTCTTCTGGAACAAGTGTTGTCTCACTAACATCTGTTTCTATGACTTCAGCTACTTCAGATTTTGGTTTGCGTTTTGTTTTTTTAGATTTTTGTGTTGTTGCTGTTGTAATCTCCTCAATTACAGTCGCCTGCTTGGTTTCCTCAGGAACAGGTTCTGGTTTAGTTTCTTCTGGTACAGGTGTTGGTTTGGGTTCTTCTGGAACGGGTGTTGTGTCAATAACTTTGGTTTCTATAACTTCAGTAACTTCTGATTTGGGTTTGTGTTTTGGTGTTGGTTTGGGTTCCTCTGGTGTTGGTTTGGGTTCCTCGGGTGTTGGTCTGGGTTCCTCCCGTGTTGGTTTAGAGTCTTCGGTTACGTGTGTTGTCACTATTTCTTCTGTATCAATTACTTCAGTAGTCTGTGATTTGGGTTTGCGTTTTGTCTTCGGTTTAATTGATTTCTTGGTAATTTCTTCTATCATTATTTCTTCTGTAACTGTTTGTTTTGGCTCTTCAGGTGTTGGTTTGGGTTCTTCAGGTGTTGGTTTGGGTTCCTCAGGTATTGGTGTGGATTCCTCAGGTGTTGGTTTGGGTTCCTCAGGTGTTGGTTTGGGTTCCTCAGGTGTTGGTTTGGGTTCCTCAGGTGTTGGTTTGGGTTCCTCAGGTGTTGGTTTGGGTTCCTCAGGTGTTGGTTTGGGTTCCTCAGGTGTTGGTTTGGGTTCCTCAGGTGTTGGTTTGGGTTCCTCACGTGTTGGTGTGGGTTCCTCAGGTGTTGGTTTGATTTCATTGGTTACAAGTGTTGTCAAAATGTCTTCTCTTTCTACAACTTCTGACGCCTGTGATTTGGGTTTGCGTATTGTCTTTGGTTTAATAAATTTGGTAGTTTCTTCTACTATTATTTCTTCTGTGACGGTTTGTTTTGGTTCTTCAGGCGCAGGTATTTGTTTGGGTTCTTCAGAATCCTTTTTGGTTTCCTCAGGTGTTGGTTTAAAGTCTTCAGCCACATGTGTTGTTACAGTTTCTTCTGTCTCAAGAACTTTGGTAGTTTGTGATTTGGGTTTGGGTTTTTTCTTTGTTTTAATAGTTTTGTGTGTGACTTCCTCTACTTTAATTTCTTCTGCATCAGTTTTCGTTGGTTCTTCTGGTGCTGGTTTGTGTTCTTCAAGCTTGGGTACTTCTGGAACAGGTGTTGGTTTAATATCTTTGGGTTCAGGTGTTTGTTTGCGTTCTTCTTCTACATGTGTTGTCACAATTTCTTCTGTCTCTATAACTTCAGTAGCCTGTGATTTGGGTTTGCGTTTTGTCTTAGTTTTGATAGTTTTATGAGTAGTTTCTTCTACCAGTTTTCGGTTGGTTCTCCTTTTAAGTTTAGGTTTCTTCTGGAGTAGGTGTGGGTTCTTCTGGTGTAGTTTAGGTTTCTCAGGAACTGGTGTTGATATGGGTTCCTCAGTTACATGTGATGTTTCGACTTCCTCTGACTCTATAACCTCAGTTACCTGTGATTTGGGTTTGCGTTTGGTCTTTTCGATAGATTTCTTTGTAATTTCCTCTGTAGTTTCTTCAATAACACTTTGTTTGGGTTCTTCAGGTGCTGGTGTTGGTATGGGTTCCTCTGATTTTGGTGTAAGTTCTTCAGGTTTGAGTTGTTCTGGAACAGGTGTTGGTGTAATTGCTTTGGGTTCAGGTGTTGGTTTAACTTCTGGTGTTGTTTAGGTTCTTCAGGTGTTGGTTTAGGTTCTTCAGGTGTAGGTTTGAGTTTTTCTGGAAATGATATTGGTATGGGTTCTTTAGTTACATGTGATGTTCCAAGGACCTCTGTTTCTATGACTTCAGTAGCCTGTGATTTGGCAGTGCGTTTGTTTTAGGCTTAAGAGATTTTTGGGTAGTTTCCTCTACTATTATTTCTTCTGTAACACTTTGTTCAGTTTCTCCTGTGTTGCTTTGGGTTTTTCAGGTGTTGGTGTATGGTCCTCAAGTACTGGTGTTGGTTTAGGTTCTTCAGTTTGAGTTCTGGAATTGGTGTTGCTTAGTCTCTTTGGGTTCTTTAGGTGTAGGTTTGACATCGTCGGTTACATGTGTTGTTACAGTTTCTTCTGTCTCTACAACTTCAGTCGCCTGTTATATGGGTTACGCTGTCTTTGGTTTGCTAGATTTCTTTGTGATTTCCTCTGTAGTTTCTTCAATGACAGTTTGTTCTGTTTCTTTGAGTACTGGTGTTAGTGTTGGTTCTTCTGATATTGGTTTGGGTTCTTCTGGTGTTGGTTTGCATTCTTCTGGTTTGAGTGTTTCTGGAACAGGTGTTGGTTTAGTTTTTTGGAGTTCAGGTGTTGTTTGGGTTCTTCAGGTGTTGGTTGGGTTCCTCTGGTGTTGGTTTGGGTTCTTCAGGTATTGGTGTGGGTTTTGGGGTTCAGATGTTTGTTTGGGTTCCTCTGGTGTTGGTTTGGATTCTTTAGGTATTGGTGTGAGTTTTGTTTCTTCAGATGTTGGTTTAAGATCCACGGGTGTTGGTTTAGGTTCCTCGGGTACAGTTGTGGTCTCGATATCCTCTGTCTCTAAAACTTCAGTGACTTTTGATTTGGCTGTGCGTTTTGTCTTTGGTTTAATGGATTTTTGGTAACTTCCTCTACTTTAATATCTTCGGTAACTGTTTGTATAGTTTCTTGTGGAATTGGTGCTGGTTTGTGTTCCGCAGGTGTTGGTTTGGGTTCCTCGAGTACGAGTGTTGGTGTGGGTTCCTCAGGCATTTGTTTGGGTTCCTCAGGTGTTGGTTTGGGTTCCTCAGGTGTTGGTTTAGAGTCTTCGGTTACGTGTGTCGTCACAGTTTTTTCTGTCTCAATTACTTCAGTAGTCTGTGATTTAGGTTTGCGTTTTGTCTTTGGTTTGATAGATTTTTTGGTAAATTCCTCTATTTTAGTTTCTTCAGTAACGGTTTGTTTTGGTTCTTCAGGGGCATGTTGGTTTAAATTCTTCTGGTGTTGGTATAAGTTCCTCAAGTTTAGGCTCTTTTGGAACAGGTGTTGGTTTAGTTTCTTTTGGCTCAGGTGTGGTTTGGGTTCTTCTGGAACTGGTGTTGGTTTGGTTTTCTCAACTACAGCTGTTGGTTTTTGTTCCTCAACTGCAGGTAGTGTTTTAGGTTCTTCAATTACAGATGTTGGTTTGGGGTTCCTCAGGTTTGAGTTGTTCTGGAACAGGTGTTGGTTTAGTTTCTTTTGGTGCAGGTGTTGGTTTGGTTTCCTCAACTACAGGTGTTGGTTTGTGTTCCTCAACTACATGTGTTGGTTTGGGTTTCTCAACTACAGGTGTTGGTTTGGGTTCCTCAACTACAGGTGTTGGTTTGGGTTCCTCAACTACAGGTGTTGTTTGGGTTCCTCAACTACAGGTGTTGGTTTGTGTTCCTCAACTACTGGTGTTGGTTTGTTATCCTCAACTACAGGTGTTGGTTTGGGTTCCTCAACTACAGGTGTTGGTTTGTTATCCTCAACTACAGGTGTTGGTTTGGGTTCCTCAACTACAGGTGTTGGTTTGTGTTCCTCAAATACAGGTGTTGGTTTGTGTTCCTCAAATACAGGTGTTGGTTTGGGTTCCTCAACTACAGGTGTTGGTTTGGGTTCCTCAACTACAGGTGTTGGTTTGTTGTTCCTCAAATACAGGTGTTGGTTTGTGTTCCTCAACTACAGGTGTTGGTTTGGATTCCTCAACTACAGGTGTTGGTTTGGGTTCCTCAACTACAGGTGTTGGTTTGGGTTCCTCAACTACAGGTGTTGGTTTGGGTTCCTCAACTGCAGGTGTTGGTTTGTGTTCTCAAATACAGGTGTTGGTTTGTGTTCCTCAAATACAGGTGTTGGTTTGGGTTCCTCACTACAGGTGTTGGTTTGGATTCCTCAACTACAGGTGTTGGTTTGGGTTCCTCAACTACAGGTGTTGGTTTGGGTTCCTCAACTACAGGTGTTGGTTGGTTTCCTCAAACTACAGGTGTTGATTTGGGTTCCTCGACTACAGGTGTTGTTTTGTGTTCCTCAACTACAGGTGTTGGTTTGGATTCCTCAACTACAGGTGTGGTTTGTGTTCCTCAACTACAGGTGTTGGTTTGGGTTCTTCAACTACAGGTGTTGGTTTGGGTTCCTCGACTACAGGTGTTGGTTTGGGTTCCTCAATTGCTGGTGTTGGGTTTGGGTTCCTCAATTACTGGTGTTGGTTTGTGTTCCTCAACTACAGGTGTTGGTTTGGGTTCCTCAAATATGGGTATTGGTTTGGATTTCTCATCTACTGGTGTTGGTTTGGGTTTCTCAATTACTGGTGTTGGTTTGGATTCCTCAACTACAGATGTGGTTTGGGTTCCTCAATTACTGGTGTTGGTTTGGGTTCCTCAATTACTGGTGTTGGTTTGGGTTCCTCAACTACAGGTGTGGTTTGGGTTCCTCAATTACTGGTGTTGGTTTGGGTTCCTCAACTACAGGTGTTGGTTTGGGTTCCTCAATTACTGGTGTTGGTTTGGGTTTCTCAACTACAGGTATTGGTTTGGGTTCCTCAGACGTTGGTTTGGGTTTTCTGGAACTGATGTCTTTATGATCTCTGTTTCTTTAACCTCAGTAACCTGTGATTTGGGTTTACGTTTTGTCTTTTGTTTAAGTGGTGGTTTTTGTTATATCCTCTACTTTTGTTTCTTCAGTGGTAGATTGTTTGGACTCCTCTGGGGCTGTTAGGCTCTTCAAGTGTTGGTTTAGGTTTTTCTGGAATCGGTTTTGGTTTAATTTGTCGTGTTCAGGTGTGGTTTGGGTTCTCTGGAACGTTGTGGGTTTTGTTTCTTCTGGAATAGGTGGTGTTTCCTCATTGGATTCATCAGTAATATCTTGTGTGATCGTTTGACTGTCTTCAACCTCTATTACCTTTTCTAAGGATTCCTGAGATGGAGCTGTTTGTGTCTTGGTTTCTGTATCTTCACTAATCTTTGATTTAGGTTTGCGTTTTGTCTTTTTAATAGTCTTTTGGGTAGTGTCAACGCTTTCAGTTTTTGATTCGTTGTGAACAGGTGTTGGCTTTACGTCCTCAAGAAGAGGTGTTGGCTTGATGTCTTCAGGAATTGGTGTTGGTTTCGTGTCTTCAGGAATAGGTGTTGGTTTTGTTCTTCTGGAACAGGTGTTGGTTTTGTTTCTTCTGGAACAGGTGTTGGCTTCATGTCTTCAAGAATAGGTTTTGGTATTGTGTCTTCAGGAATAGGTGTTGGTTTTGTTTCTTCTGGAACAGGTGTTGGCATTGTGTCTTCTGAAATAGGTTTACAATTTGTTTTGGCCTCTTATGAAACACAAATTGGTTTGTGTTGTTCTGGAACTGGAGTTAACTTATTTGTGTGTACTTATTCAGTAGTGTTTGAAATGTCTATGAGCTGATCAGGGAAAGGTCTTGTTGTTGTGTCTTTTGGGAGTTGTGTTCATTGTACATTATCTGACAATGGTTGCATGCTTTCTGGGAGTTGTGTTATCACTGATTCCTCGATTTACGTCTTCTAGGTGTGGTAGTGTGTTTACTACAAGTGGCGTATGTTTAGGGTACATAGGGATTGTGTCTTCAGAGAGTGCTGGAGACTTTGTGTCATCTGGGATTAGTGTTGGTTTTGTGTGTTTTAGTGTTAGTGTTTGCTTAGTGTGATCCGAGTGTAGTGTTGATTTTGTGAAATCTCAGGATATTAATGGTTGTCTGTCTTCGAGAGATGTATGATTTGTGTCATGTTTAAGTGATTCTGTGTTTGTGTTCTCTAGCGGGGATTTTGATATGCCATTGTTTTGCGAGTGATTTTGACTTGTGTTCTCTGGGAGTAGTTTTTGTGTTTTGTTTTATTTTAAGTGTATTGGTTTGATGTCCTCTGAAAGTGCCTCAGTTATTTGATTATGCTCTACTAGGAGTAAAGGTTCATTTGTTACTTCTGAATGGTGTTTAGTGTGAATGTGTACTGGAAATAGTGTATTTTCTGGGCGTGGTGATGTGTTTTTCGGTATTCATTTCAGTTTTGTGTCTCCCGGTAATAGTGATGGTTTGTTGTCTTCAATGAATGACATTAGGTCTGTGAATTTTGGGAAGGGCTTTGATTGTGTATGGCTTGGGAATTGTGTAATGTTTGCGCCTTCTATTAAAGGTTTTTGTTTTGTGTATTCTGGCAGTCCTACCATTGTGTACAGTGAAAATAGTTTTTGTGATGTGTTTGCCAGCAATGTAACTGTCTCGGTCTCTTTTGGACGTGGGATTGATTTTATGTTTTTTGGAAGGGTTGCAGGTGCTGTGTCTTCTGAGACTAATTTGTGTTTTGTGTCTTCCAGAAGTTTTTTTGTTCTCTATGTGAGTGAGGGAGACATAAGGCAGAACTGCCTATGGCAAGTGCCTCCCCCAGAGTTGAAAGAGTGACAGGGCCAAAATCAAGGGACATTCAAGCCAAAATGCCTGGACACACAGAGTTTCAAGTAATTTTAGCCATAGGAAGAGGGAGAGACTGATTCTGGGAGAGAGTTCCAGAGCTCAGCTGTTGAATAGAAGAAAGATTGAGAATAACATTTCACTCTTGAGTTTGAGAGTTGCACAGAGTAGGGGTGGGATTGTGTTACAAGATGGGTACTACGTGCTCTACGAAGTGGGGGTGGTATACACTGAGAAAGCTCTGAGGAACACTGATTATTGTAATAGCGGTAGAATAGTGACAGAGATGCAACATTGCAGTGAAGAGAGAGAGACTGCAGAGAATTGGTGAGTGGAAGACTTTCTTTTCTACTTTTTCTAGAAGTGCTGTTTGAGAGGATACTCCCCACACATGTGAATAATACTCAATACATGGACTCACTGTGCCCCTGTACAGAGCAAGAAGCTGCGCTGAGGTAAAGAACCCCTGGAGATGGTTGAACACACCCAGTTTCTGGGAAGCTGTTTAGCAAGAGTGGTAATATAATCTTTTCAAGAGAGATCAGAAGAAAAAGAGACACCGAGAATATTAAGATAAGATGAAGGGTTAATTTGTATGTTGTTGAAGAGTAGGTCATAGATTTCTGGAAGGGGGCGACGAGTAGACAGATGAAGAAATTGAGTTTTGGAAGCATTGAAAGCAACAAGGTTTTCTCTACCCCAATTAGAGATAGTAGAGAGATCAGAAAATAGGTGTGTTATGGCCTCCTTACGTGAGTTATGCTGTGAATGATGTTGTGGAAGGCTAGTTGTGTATTGTAATGTAGAATCGTCAACATATAAGTGAATGGAGCAGGAGGTGCAGTTGAGAAGGTCATTAATGAATAATAGGAAGATAATTGGAGATAGGACAGAACCCTGAGGAACACCAGAGTTGATAGGTTGAGCAAGTGAACGGTGGCCATCCACAACCGCAGCTAGGGATCGGCCGAAAAGGAAGTTAGAGACAAAGGCACAGATGGAGGGATAGAAACCAAAGTGATTTGTACCAGGCTCTATTGAAGGCCTTCGATATGTCTAGTGCAACAGAAAAAATGTCACCGAAGTCCGAAGATAAGAAGATCACTAGTAGAGCGGCCCCTAAGGAAGCCATACTGGCGGTCTGAGAGTAGATTATGGAAAGATAAATGCTTAAGACATTTTGAGGTAAGAATAGTTTCAAAAACTTTAGAGATGCGAGAAATTAGAGCAATTGGACAATAGTTGGAGGGCTGAGAGCGGTCACCTTTCTTTGGGACAGCTTGAATGAGAGCAAACTTCCAGCAAGAAGGGAAGACGTTAGAGGAGAGTCACAGACAGAAGTGTTTGCCTAGGCAGGGAGTCAACACGGAAGCACAGTTTTTGAGTACACTAGGAGGAACACTGTCAGGTCCGTACGCCTTCTTAGTATTAAGCCCAGATATGGTGGAAAGTACATCCTTGGAAGAGAATATGATGTTAGGCATATGTAGGAGAGAGGTGAGTGAAGAGGGAGGAATAGCACCGGAATCATCCAAAGTGGAGTTTTTAGTGTAAATGTTAACAAAGACTTCAGCTTTGTCATAGGAAGAAGTGAAGTGGTGCTGTTCTTTTGATTTCATATTAGGATTCATAATTATATTATGTCTTCTGTGATATGTTTTGTATTCTCTGATACTAGAGTTGTTAATTCTTCTAGAAGTGTAGTTGGTGTCGTTTCTCTTGAAAAAGTGTTTAGTGTTGTGTATTCTTAAGATAGAGTGGGTGTCTTCTTGATGTATAAAGGGTTTTGTGTAATTTTGCAGTGGTGTATTTTTTTACTGGATTAAATGTGATATAATGAGTTTTATGTGGTAGTGTTATTTTAATCAGAGTCTATTAAATGTTTTCTTTCGGTTATGTGTCTTTTGAAAGTTGTGTTCAGTGTCTTTCCTAAGCAACGAATTTCATGCCAACTCAATCCCTGGTTAATTCAACCCCAACCATATTCTAACCTAATAGAACCTAACTGCCCCTCATCTAACCTAAGCTAGTCTAAATCTGGCAAGGGGCTGATTTAATCGGGAGTTGAATGGGCCAGTCACCGATAGGGTTACTTTGTTTTGCAAGGTTATTATTTTACTATGTCTGCTTTATGACTTTAATTAGTGTATGTTGTATGTTACTGCGTTTTGGAAGTTATTATGTTCCTGTGTATGTTGTATGGAGTGATGTTATATGGAGTGCTGTGTGGAGTGTTATATGGAGTGTTGTATGGAGTGGTGTTGTATAGAGTGGTGTTATATGGATGGGGTTATATGGAGTGTTGTATGGAGTGGTGTTATATGGCGTGCTGTGTGGAGTGTTATATGGAGTGTTGTATGGAGTGGTGTTGTATAGAGTGGTGTTATATGGATGGGGTTATATGGAGTG
>JBAKBP010039509.1:0-14869 GCA_037953745.1 Lithodes maja | reverse complement strand
GTTGAGAAGCGCGGGAATTCTTAATGAGAGGGGGGGAGAGTTCAAGGGCTACAGGGAAATTTTGCCCCTAAGGTCCCTGGGCGTGGGGGTGGCATTAGGCTACAATTGATATGGAAGTTTGAAAAGGCAGTAGAATACGTTAGCCAAAATATGCTACCGGGGAATGCAACTATGGGGTGGTATATGAGTCTGGAAAAGATAGTTATGTGATCAGTCGGAGGGTTATGGATACTATTAGTTGGTCCTGGGAACTGCGTTTTCTATTAAATATAAATATAAATACCAACAACAGCGGCAGTTCGTAGGGGTACTTAGTTATTGTTTCGGGGTACTTATGACAGATACTGGTAACCAGGTTATCTTATACAATCTCTGGTTGGGGTAAGAGGTGTAAGACACGAAGTAAATTGGCGTAGTGTGGGCTGTGGAGACGAAGGAGGCAAGGGGAAGACGTATGACAATTGTGGAAAGTAAATGGAAAAAGGTGAACACAATGGCGGATAAAAATACTTAACCTAAGGATTGCATACATAGATTTATGGGGCGATGGGTCTTCAGAAGCTTAGTCTGGCAAGACAAGATGTTAGGGAATGTTAATATTAATACTTAGTTACTAGAGGAACAATGCAAGGGGCGACTGAGCACGGGTTACATATATCTATACTCGTCATGGAAAATGATATACGAGGTCTAGGGACAAGCGTGGGTGTTTTAACTTCTAAGATATATAACATCTACTTCTCGGATGCAAGAACATACATAGATATAATTATGGCTGTCTGATGTGTTTGGCATTGGCTCAACGTCGGGACAGGGCATGGGTGTTTTTAATATGAATGTATATTCCTGTTCATCATCTTTGTAGTTAGGAGTGTAGGACACGAGGGGGTTAGTGTACGTGAGGTGTGGCAAATGGTCCGTTTAGAAAAGGAAAAAGGGTGCAGCCAGGAGCTGCTTAGCCCTGCGGGCTTGGGCCTGTCTGAAGTGGCTGGCTCGGTCAGCTGGTCCTTTCGTTCTGTGGACCTTTCCTTTGGTGTTTCTGTGTGGTGTTCGTTCGTGGCTTCTGTGGTGGGCTTCTCGTTCTGGGGCATTTTAAGAACATTGTGTTTTTTGGAGGGGAAGAGGGTGTGTGGCTCAAATGTTTGCACTAAGACAGCTCTGCGAGATGTATTTATAGAAAAGTAAGGATATTTTGGGGGGCTTTTATTGATTTTGAAAAAGTGTATTATTATTATTGTTTTTCTAACGTTTCCACACAATTTATTCCATTAATTTAGTACTTGTTATTTGATAATGACAACAAACCAAATAGATTGATATGGCTAAGTTGGCCAACTTGGAAATAGTTTTATTTGTACAGAAATATTCTTAAATTCCATAGTTTGTTTTATTATTATTTGTATTCATGTCCACATCTGATATATTTATTAACCCTTTTATCATTAGAAAACTTTTCCAAGATTATTCGGGAGAACATTAGACGATATTACGCAGCTTTTTAAGGCCCTTTATGAATCGAAAGTTAATGTTTATCTTTGTTAACCATCTGACTCCCAAAATACCTTCGTAAGCTGAATAAAAGATGCAAATGATAGCTATAATATAAGGAAGGAATGCGTCGTCGTATATTGTAAGGGTTAAAATTACCCTAGTTCATGCCGCATAAAAAATATTCTGGCTAGATAATGCCATGATAATATTGTTATGCCCTGATTTTATGCAGGATTAACAATGGATATAGGTGAGTTCTAACCCACTGGGACTTCCAAGTTCAAATAAGTAGCCTACATATAAAATAAAAGAAAACTGAGAATAAGTATATCGCAACATATGGTTTAATAATACAGCTTTATTCCTCCTTCACTATATTATGTTCCTTCCAACATTCAACTATACTCCTAAAATCGATTTATGAAATTTACAAACACATGTGGCAGTCCGTGGATTCGAACCCAGGATGCTCACACCGAATATCAACACCTTATGCATCGCACCACGAAGACAGTTAAAGAATGGTGGACACTGCCTACGATTTATTATGCAACTTCGAATCCTGCATATCAAGCTAAGCATGTACACACATCCCAACTGCAACTGACGTAGGCTATGCATATGTGAATGGAAAGAGCAAGTAATGGGGCCTTAACCACTAGGGAAGTCCTCTCGATAAATCACTCCTGAACCAATATCAATTATTATGTTCCTTCCAACAACCAACTATACTCCTAAAATCGATTTATGAAATTTACAAACACATGTGGCAGTCCGTGGATTCGAACCCAGGATGCTCACACCGAATATCAACACCTTATGCATCGCACCACGAAGACAGTTAAAGAATGGTGGACACTGCCTACGATTTATTATGCAACTTCGAATCCTGCATATCAATCTAAGCATGTACACACATCCCAACTGCAACTCACGTAGGCTATGCATATGTGAATAAGAGGTTCGGGGGACCCGTGGCGGTGTTTAAACCTTTAAGTTACACAGTCGTGTGGGATGCCACAGACTCAGTGCACCAAGGACTTGTCTCTGCAGAGTGCCCGTGAGGGTATCTCGCCAAGCCCTGTCTCTAACACAGCGGTCTCAGAGGCTCGAGACTACCTGTGCTGAGTGGCAGTGTCCACTTCCAATAATAAAGAATAGAGAGGTCGGCAGTCCTGAGTCTCTCAACTCTTCACTAGAGAAAATGTAACCTCGCTGTGGAGCCAATGTCACGTCGGCATGCCGAACGATGACAAAGTTCCTCGACGAGGACACTTTCGTACAAGTGTTCACTTGGACTCGGTAGAAACAGAGAGGTCGGCAGGCCGGAGTCTCTACTTTTACTAAGAAAAGTGAAGCCTGACAATAGAGACTATGTTCACACTGGCATGCCAGACTTCAACAGAGTTCCTCTATCAGGACACTTGTTTCTTCTCACTCTAGAGAATATTGAGGACGGCAGGCCGTACACCTCAACTTCTTTTAGAGATGGTGCTGGTGTGGGCTTTCCTTAGCGAGATTGACAAGCAGGAGCGGCAGGCCGGTATCCTCCTTCCCAACCTCAGAATCAAGAAGAGAGAGCGGCAGGCCGGTAACTCTTCCTAACCCTTTAGGAAAGTTATTCCTATCTCAGTAGCTGTGTGTCCCCACTGGCATGCCAGATGAGGGCAGAGTTACTGGGACAGACCACAGTTATCGGTAACTTGTAGTCTAAGAAGAAAGTTTCCGGCAGGCCGTACGCTTTCCCACTAGACTAGCTAGGAACCGCCTAAGTAGGGTCTCTACGTTAGCTGGGCAGGCCTCTGGTTAACGAGATCCCTAGTATAGGGTTTGGAGGTCACTGTCTCAGTAGCTGTGTATCTCACTGGCATGCCAGATGAGGACAGAGTTCCTGGGACAGAACACAGTTAACGGTGGCTTGTAGTCTAAGAAGAAAGTTTCCGGCAGGCCGTACGCTTTCCCACTAAACTAGCTAGGAACCGCCTAAGTAGAGTCTCTATGTTAGCTGGGCAGGCCTCTGGCTAACAAAGATCCCTAGTATAGGATTTTACTCACAGACAGTATGTTTGAGCTTTCGGCAGGCCGTTAGTCCAACTGAATGGAGGGTAATCTTAAGACTTCATAAGGTGGCATGCCAGTACTTTTAAAGCCTCAAAATTGCTTGACTTTCCTCAGAAATCCTGAACTGGTATTGTGGATTACTGAGTGCACTCCCCTGGTACCTCTAGGATGGTAAGGGCATGAGGAGGTACCGTATCCTTGAACCCTTCTTGTTCTGCTGGTCAAGGTCTCCTTCAATATAAGTACATTACTCGGTGATGGTGTGATGAGCAAGGTCAATTATAGCTCCTAGAGTAGGCTACTTCATCAAGGGTTAATTATAAATTCATAGGGGGTCTATATAACTTCAATAGAACTCTGGAAATAAATAATAGTGAGTGAAGTGAATGAATTCTGAACTTCTGGTTCTCGGGGAGGATTGGTGGTGTCGGGTGCATTGAATGTGTGTTGTGCGCACCGGACAAGTGAGGACTATGATGCGCGCGAGACAGCGTTTATCCTTCTCCCTCCTTCTCGTGGTGGTGGATTTTACTACGGATCTTGGTTGGTAGTAATTTTAGGTATAAGAATATATAAATCTCCCTCGGCATTGTGTTGTCTACAGGAGTGTGTACGTATCTAACTTTCCCGGTTCGTGTTGGTAGGCCTGGGTGTACACACGGGTATTTAAAACCTACGGAGTGCCCTCTCTCGGGGCCCGGGAGCGGCAGATCTCCCGCGTTATTTTACGTGGAGACAATTAGGTACAGGGCATTCTTATGTAGAAAGAAGCATGTGTGGTTTGTGTAACTATCAAAACTAGTTGAGTGTCAAAAAAAGGCATGTGTATATATGTGTGGAAAAACAGTGTTCCAAGATCTATTGAGGTATAGGTTCACATCTTATTGCATAACATAGTTTTCATACAGGCATATAATGTTTTCAGCTGGCATTGCTTTCTTCGGTAGTGAAGATACGCGTTTCTTCTTAACTTCTATTTCTCTATTCTCCCCGAGTTATATGGTGAGGTGGGGAGAAAAGGAGAAAACACAAGAATACATGGATCATTGATGGTCTTCAATGGTCTTCAATGGTGAAGACAATTTTGTTTATTAGCAATGTACAGGGGTCAGGATGAACATTGATACTACATTTAAAATAAGAAGGTACATATTGGGAATAGAAGATGAGTACAGTTTGCTCAGAAGGGCTGACTAAATAATATTCTCCTCTTCATGGGGGTATTGTGTGTGATTGTCCTGCCTGGTGTACTGGGGCATTGATATGCCGGCGAGACCTTTCGCTCTCCGTCCGGCGTGACTTGGTACAGCGCCGCGACTCTTCTGTTGGGAGTTTCAGTCTTCACCGCCTTCTGCGGTTCTGGTGATGTCTCTTGTTGTCGTTTTCGCGGTATTTTAAATATAATGGACCTTACACAGTGACCGGCGTCACTATACCAAGCAGATGTATCTGTTCATTAATTTTTGGTCATTAATAAAGGGTAAATCCTGCCCTGGATGAGGCCATAGCACACCTATATTCTGATCTTTTAACTATTTCCAACTTTGGCTGAGCTAATCTTGTAGCTTTCAATGCTTCCATGACCCAGTTTCTCCATCTGTCTACCCGTCACAATATTCCAGACTTCCACACGATTAGCCCATACTCTTCAACAGTACACAAATCAACTCTTCTCTTAATATTCTTGGTGTCTATTTTTCCTCCGACCTTTCTTGGAAAGACTATTACCACTCTTGCTAAGAACAACTTCCCAGAAGTTAGGTGTGCTCAACCGTCTCCGTATGTTCCTCACCCCCACACACCTTCTTGCTCGGTACAATAGTACAGTGCGCCCATGTATCAAGTAGTGTTCGCAAGTGTGGGGAGGTTCCACCCATACTGCACTTCTCGAAAGGATATAATCGAAAGCATTTTGTCTCATTTAATTATCTATGATCTCTTTACACACCACAATGTTGCAGCTCTCGGTCTATTTTACCAGTATTATAATAAGCAATGTTCTTCAGAGCTTTCTCAGTGTATACCTCCTCCCTTACAGAGAGTAAGTGGCACCCACCTTCAACACATTCCCACCCCTATTCTGTCCAACTCTCTAATCCATGCGTGAACCGACTTTCCCAGTCTGGACCTCTCTCTCCCTCCATCTATCTTTCCCTCATCCTACGATATAAACTGCTTCAACCTCCATGACGTGTCCAGGCTCAAGCTCAAACGTACCGGTACTTTGAATTTGGCTCTGTCACTCTTTCAAGTTGATAGAGACATTCGTTACTGGCACCTTTGCCTTTTGTCTCCTTACACATAGAACAATGTATATATATATTTATTTATGTATTCAGCACGTTTTCATTTCAATAATGTGGATTCAGTAAAGTTAATTAATCGGTGTCTGTAGGCTATAACCAAGACGTTAAGTACATCAGGGGCTGATCCTAATGTTAAAATTTTGGTATGGTGTACACTTCATGTGTTAGAAGCGCAATGACATATGCTTCAGAAACGTGGCCCGTCAAAGCGGATGATATCAACAGAATGGAACGTAACAAGATGATAATGGTGAGATGGATGTGTGGGGCCAGACTGCAAGATAGGATATCTAGCTAAGAGCTGAGGAGACGCTTAGGTATCAAGAGTAAGCTATCAGTGATGAGATTGCATACTACTAGCCTTGGATAGTTTGGACATGTGCAGAGGATGGATGAACTAGTTGGGTGAAAAGATGCAGGTCCATGAACGTGGATGGAGGAAGCTGCACCAAGGGGCAGACCAAGAAAGACGAGGGGTCAGACCTTACGGTCTGATCTTTAACCCCTACTGTACCGTAGGGTACAGTAATAAAAGTCCCCTCCCAGTCTCAAGCAATGTAGCCAAAATGGTAAGATAGAATAACCTCCCACCTCAAAAGATGAAGGAATACTGGCCCTCCTAGCCTGCAGAGGCTTGGAAGAGGCTGAGAAGTGTTGCCAACTCGAGAGCAGTGCTCAAACGGTCGTGGTACCAGGCACTGCCTGATACTGGCAGTTACAAGGAAAGTACATTATTGACTGCTCCCTGCCGTCGATGGGACTGGGGAGTGATTTATCTACTGATGGCTACCTGCCGTCGCTGGTACAGAAGGGGTTTAGGGAAGGAATCACCTTCGCCCCCCAAATTAAAAAACATATAAATAAATAAATAAAATTAACCCAAACCCCCCTTAATTTGATGTTATTGATACAACACACCTAACAAGTGAGGCAGCTCTGAACAGGGCTGCCTGGAGACCGGAACCACACTCCGTGTGGAGCACTCGGTCTTTAGATTTATGTAGGCCTATGTATGTATGTATGTATGTATGTATGTATGCATAATGCATGTAGGCCTATGTACTGTATGTAAGTATAGTTTCGGAAAGAATAACGAGCACCAAACTGCAAGATATTTCCCCCAAAAATGTATAGCCTACTCTCTAAAGAAAAGTCCGGGGAGAAACTGAATATTGCAACTTCAATTTCATATATAATGAGGTATTTATGTTCGTACACCTGTGCATTAATTTTTATTTTATGGTTATATATTTATCTATTCTATCTATCTATCTATCTATATGTTAAGGCCAAATCCCCACTTCCTATTTAATTTTATTTTTATTTTCTATTTTACTCAATTTTATTTTATTTTATTTTTTTTTTCTTGGGGGTGGCCGACTCAAGACAGAGCAAGAACAGGGAAAACACAAAACAACGAACAAACACAGAAAAAAAAATTCACACACATCTAGGTCACTCAGGAGAATACCCAGAGACCAGGGTCACCAAGGTCGCTCCAGCACTCCCCCGGTCCCCGACCACCCGGAGAGGCTCCGATCTCGGCAGGCAGACATTCAGCGGAGCTAAAGCCACAAGCCCGCCCACCACACTTCCAGGCGCACCCTTCATATTAATCATCTCCCCGGGCCAGGCACCTGATGGACTATTATCTAGTCCAACTTGCGCCCGACCCCTTCCCCCAAATGACCACGTGTTCACTCAACTATTCACAAGCATTCTCCATTCATTCCTGTTTATTACCACTTCCACTTCCTTTGCCTGATCTATAGTCATTCTTCTATCATCCGAAGCTTGTCTTACACAGTCTCTCCATCTCAATGGGGGTCTTCCTGCCCTTCTATCTCCCCTTGTATCTGACTCACATAGTCTCTTTGTAAGCCTTTCATCTCCCATTCGTTCAACATGACCATACCAGCTCATCACCCTTCTGTCCACTCTGGCTGACAAATGTTCCTGCTGCCCCACTCTCCTACGTATCTCTTCATTCCTCAATCCGTCTCTACGAGTAACTCCACACATACTCCTCAAGCAGCTTATCTCCATCACATCCAGCTTTCTTCTCTCCTTTTTCTTCAGAGCCCATGTCTCAGCCCCATACATCACTGTTGGCACAACAATTCTTTGATACATTGCACTTTTTACTTTCATTCCGAGATTTCTCGTCTTCCACATACTTCCCATTGTTCCGAAAACCTTCCTTCCTTCACACACTCTGTTTTACCTCCATTTCCATACCTCCACTTCTGCTTACCGTTCCTCCTAGATATTCAAAACACTCTACTTGTTCCAATATTTCCCTATCCAGCCTCACATCTAGATTCACCCTACGATCACCCCTATTACACACCATTACTTTACTTTTATTGACGTTCACCTTCAGTTTTCTCCTCCCACAAACCACTCCAAACTCTTTGACTACCCACTGCAATTTTTCCTCAGAATCCGCCACTAACGCTGTGTCATTAGCGAACAGCAACTGATTCAACTCCCAATCTCTACCATTCTTTCCTACTAAACCCAATCCTCTTCCCATAGTTCTCATTTTCACCTCCCTCACCACACCATCCATAAACATATTAAACAGCCATGATGACAATACACAACCCTGTCACAAACCTACCTTTACCTCAAACCATTCACTCAACTCACCATTTCCTACTCTAACACATGCTCTGCTCCCTTCATAAAAACTCTTAACTGCTTCCAACAAGTTTCCCCAATTTCATAAATCCTTAACACCTTCCACATTGCTTCACGATCCACACGATCATACGCTTTTTCCAAATCCATGAAAGCCCAAATTATCTCCCTATGCTTAATACTCCTCGCATAACTGTCTTACTGCAAACATCTGATCCACGCACCCTCTTCCCCTCCTAAAACCGCACTGTTCTTCTCCTATTGCAACTTCCGTACATTGTATTGTCCTCTCTATCAACACCCTGCCATACAGCTTTCCAACCACTGATAATAAACTAATACCTCTATAACTTGAACACTCCTGCCGATTTCCCTTGTACAACGGCACAATACATGCATTCTTCCAGTCTATTGGTACCCACCCTTGACATCACAAAGCACACATTGAAAAGTCTCACCAACCAATCTATTATCACATCTCCACCCTTCTTTATACACTCCACAGCAATACCATCCAAACCTTCTGCTTTTCCCGCTTTAATTTGTTTCACTGCTTCTTTCACCTCATTTTCCTCAATCCTTTCATTCATTCCTTGCCACCTGGGTGGCCTGGGTAACCTATCTCTATCAATCACTGCTTCTCTTCCATCTCTTGCATTTAGCAAAGATTCAAAATACTCTGCATATCTTTTCCTCACTTCAACTGGTTCCACTAGTAATAATTCTCCATGTGCATCTTTCACTGACTCTTCCCTATTTTGTCCTCCTTTCCTTACTCTATTTACCTCCTTCCAGAACATCTTCTTCCGTTCTTCAAAATTCTCACTCAACCTTTGACCCCACCTTTCGTTTGCATCTTTTTTCGCTTCTCTAATTTTCCGTTTTGCCTCTTTCCTTTTCTCCTTGTACCTCTCCCATACCTCAACACTACCATCCTGTAAAACCCTCTCAAAACACTGTCTCTTCTCCTCAACTGCCTTTCTCACCGTATCATTCCACCACTCGCTTCCCTTCCTGATACCTCTGCCTCCAACTTTGCTTTTGCCTCATACTACCTCTGCACTTGCTTTCACTCCTTCCTTAAACTGTTGCCATTCAACCTCTACTTCTCTCTCTTCCATCTCTCTCACTTCCATCCACTTTTCATTTAGCCTTTCCTTGTACTCCCTCACTTTTGCACTCTTCTCTAACTCACTAACTTTTATTACCTCTCTTATTTCACGCTTGTCTCTCATTCTCCTGGAACTCCTAACTCTTAGCTTTCCCTCCACCAGGTAATGATCCGACATGCCCTCCGTTATTAAGATGCAATTATATAGCTGTGATTTTTTTTTTCTATGTTAGTGAGGGAGACAAAAGGCAGAACTGCCCCAGAGTTGAAAGAGTGACAGGGCCAAAATAAAGGGGCGTTCGAGCCAAAATGCCTGGACACACGGAGTTTGAATCAATTTAAGTCATAGGAAGAAGGAAAGACTGATTCTGGGAGAGAGTTCCAGAGCTCAGCTGATGAATAGAAGAAAAACTGAGAATACCGGTAATAACCAGGGTTGCGGTGATCTCATAAATCGATACTAATTGTTCGCATGTGTGGGGAGGTTCCGACTTTTCCATTTGCTTTATACTTCCTTGCAAAGGCTACATTAGTGAAAAGAAAAGCTTTCTGGTTACCTTTTACATTATTTTGTAAAAGTTAAATATGTTTTAATCGATGATGGTACTGAAATGTACTTCATGCTTATTTTGCATATTATACGCTGGCGATACTATAGTTATGGCTGAGTCTGATGTACAAATACAGAAAGCTCTCTATGCCATCCACCATTACTGTCAAAAGTGGTTACTAAAAGTTAACACTGCCAAAATTAAGGTTGTTATATTTTCTAAACGAAAAGTTAGAAAATACAAGGCATTCGAATTTGGTGAGGATAATATTGATGATGATGAGTATTACATACTGTATATCTTGGCTCAACATATAACTATAACGGCCTTTAAAACAAATAAAAACTAAGGAATAACACAAGTACAGTACAGTACCACTTTGGAACTTTTAGCATGATCAATAAGTAAAAATATCTTCCGCTTGATATATGTCTGGATTATACGAAAAGCTATTAGACTAATACCTATTGTGTTGTATGGAAGTGAAATCTGAGGAGTATTTTGGCTAATTTTTGTTCATAATAACTCGCTCCAGTACACTTTGAAAATTTGAAAATACTCGTCAATAAAATGTTACGTCCAATAACAGGTTTCAGATCTCCTAATTTATTGATAACAAAATATCAGTTTCTGGCATAGGATTGCTAACGGCCACGATACCAAGATATCTAATAGGCCTACTATGTACAGATTTATACCAAAATTATATTATTTATATATAAATCACCATGGTTAAGTAAGATTAGGTATCTGTTAAATGTTAATGGCATGTCTAATTTTTTTAACAACGTGAATCATAATTTACCACTTGCGAGTTTCAGGCTATAAGGAAGTTGGAGCTGTAGACATCGATATTTAGCAGAATTATCAGGCAAACCATGGCTGCAATACATCTATAAATACATAAATCCAAAATCATCATACTGTTTATCCACCAGAAAACTACATTTTTATTGCATTTCTGCTTAACCCGGGAACTGCGGGAAGACTCTTAAGAGTTCCCCCGGCGGACTGCGGGAAGACTCTTAAGAGTCAGAGAAAAAAAAAATCAACTTTAAACATCGAAAAAAAAAAAAAAAAAAATTGCCCTGGGCCATGCAAAATATCACTTCTCTACCTCCCCTCCTTCCCCACTTTCCTCCCCTCCTTCAGTTATCACCTATTTTCCCTGTTATTCTCTTATTCTGAGGTATATTTTCGTGCTAACATTAGCGAGTTGCAAGCAGGGCATTGTCATCACTGTTAGCAAGCGAGTGCAAGAGAGAGAGAGAGAGAGTATCGATCGACTGTGTCTCAGTGGCCTTGGGGGAAATTGGCGGGAAAGCAGGTTGCCTCACCCATACATTATATAACTCGCGGCCTGTATCTCCGATTTTGACCATCCAAACGCTGTTTTCACTCGTTTTATTATTGTACCTTTATAATCAACCCATAATAGGCGCGTATGGATAAGTATTAATGCTATTTATGGTAAAATGAATATTTTAGTGATGGAAACAGCTCAAATACATGCGCACAGGCAGAGGTGTCTAATTACCCCCATGCGCACTTAAGAAGTTAATAGCGATGTCTAGCCTACATCTCCAACTTCCTTATAGCCTGAAACTCGCAAGTGGTCAATTGGCTGAAAGAGTCTTAAGCTTGGATTTTGGCTCTCTATCACTCTTTCAACCTTGAGGGGGACACTTATTACAGGCAGCTTTGCCTTTTGTCTCCTTCATCAACATGGAATATATATATATATTACGAACAGAAGGTTTAAAACAGATCCCTGTGAGAATCCACTCATACTGTAACTACACCCATGCCTGATTATATACCATTTATGCTAACTCTTTGCTTCCTACCAAATAACCTCTTAACACTTACACTGTGGGCATATTTGGGCTATTTAGGGCATATTCAGGCACTCCTGAATGATTAATCAAGCATCTGCATTAAATGAACTATATTCTGCCGAAAACTAGGCGAAAATAGCTTCAAAATGGGACCAGAACGAGCTTCGTAGGTGGCGGGGTTCACCTGCAGCGTTGCCATAGACATGCGGGAAAACCGCTACCGGTAATTATTAGCTCTCGCTCGCTCGGCAACACTGTTATGAGACATCCGCGCGAGACACAGTCTCCCTCAGTGAG
Source organism: Lithodes maja (assembly GCA_037953745.1). Classification (NCBI taxonomy): domain Eukaryota; kingdom Metazoa; phylum Arthropoda; class Malacostraca; order Decapoda; family Lithodidae; genus Lithodes; species Lithodes maja. The sequence continues at coordinate 2,571 of JBAKBP010039509.1, read as the reverse complement.
CGGCTCGCTGCTCTGAGGGTCGGAGGTGGGTCCCTCACGCTCCCGCCCACTGACACTCGATTTCTACGGCTCTTACAGGCTTTTAAAGCCTGGAAATTGCTGTAAATTGCCAGGACATTCCGTAACGTCACCCGCAACCAATGGGTTAATAGAGGTCTCCCAATTCCATGAGCTTCTATTTTCCTCAGCAATCTTACGTGGGGAACTTCATCGAATGCCTTACTGAAATATAATTAAAGCATCATTATACTATTTGTCATTGTCTATTGCTTTGTATACTTGGAAAAAGAAGGTCACTATAATATTGAAACAGGACCGAGCCTTCGTATGCTGAGTCAGTAATTGGTTGATGTATTTTTATATGCTCTTTTATCATGTGTCAATAAATTATTCTAAGTAGTTTGCCTATAACTGATGCCAAACTAACTGTACGATAATTTGAAGCAATAGATTTGTCATCTTTTTTAATTATTGGTACCACATTTGCACGTCTCCACTTATCAGGGACTAGGCCAGAATTAAGAAAATTATTCAACAGTTCTGCTAAAGGGTAACTATTTTCTTTTTACACTTTCAACTTTGTTGCTACAGTCGACGTACGCAAACGTAGTATGTAAAAATATCTTTGCTGCGGGTGACATAGCCATACAATTTTGTATTACCGATGCCTTTTGGTATTATTGAGCAATCTCCGCTGTTGCCAGACGAAAATAAAGCTCCAGGATCCCCTCCTGTGAGTCATTTAGTTTGCCATGATGCTTCCTAGTGAGCAGGTATGTGTGCTTGCTTGAGCTGTTTTGAAAACTGTCATACAAGCATAAACAGATCTACTTCTACATGTATTTGTAAGGGCTGAGGTATGAATGTGAGGTTCATTTGATTTTACAGGCTTTACTGTCTTCCATTCATATTACTTGCCTCCCTAACTGTTTATTTCATAGAGTTATAGCAAGTGGAAAATGACAAAACCGGGTGGAAAATTATGCTACTTCTAGAGACAATGACAAAAACATTGTGCAGGCCACAGAGTACATCCGTGTGTCAGCTAGACTTTTATAGTGAGAATGAAACAAAAGGTTCCATTAATATTTGTAATATTTCATTATCTCCTGTACTTAGTGTATTGGAGCGAGTTATTATGATTTTTGTTTTGCCATAATACTCCACAGTGGCTCTGGCAGCCATTTATATGTCGACGCAGTAATCAGGTTAACCTCTAAAGCGCGAGCTGTATGTAGTGAGCACCCTACTGCGAGGCGACAACATTAGGCTTCATTCCCGCCTAAAATCGTAATTTTATGATAAATATCGTTATTACTTATTCATATACGCCTATTTTACGTTTAATATTAACATGTAACAGCAATAAAACAAGTGGGAATAGCATTTGATGGTTGAAAATTGAGAATTATTGCCGACCGTTCATTTATGAGGTGAGAGACACGCGAGGCCTACACCCTCCTCTCTCGAAGCCTAGTGGGAGACTGAAGCCTGTCTCTCTCTCTTTCTTTCCCCACGCAGTAGACACACGCAGCACCACACCTTGGAACCGGTTTTGAGATATTGACGCGGTAAATACACCAATAAACCAGGGAATAAGAGGACAAATAGGTGATAATTGAAGGGGGGGGGGGAAGGAGGGAGTTTTGACAGATGTGGAGGAGTGATAGAAGATATGTAGGGGAATTATCTCACTTAATCACCAATTCTTTTGTTTTTAAGTGCTACTGGGGCCTTTTAAAAGGCTTTTTTTAGGCCTTACCTCTTAAGGGGACCGACCGGTTAATTTAGGCTTTAAAAACTCTAAATCCTGAAAATACCAATAGGTGTTTACTCAACAAGAGTCAACATCCCTTCATAAGCCAGTGAAATGTTATTAGTGAAAACCCATTGGAAATAGTATTTTTTTATGTTTTCCAAACTTTTCCTGTAATTCTAAAAACGTTATATAGCGAACTTTGAAATTAACATGCTCAGTAACTACTGGTCGTACGAGGAGCATACCTATATAAATCGAAAGAGCATAAGCTACTCTACAACCTACCATACGCTTTATCTTCTACTTTGCCATGTTCCTGCATAAAATATTGTAAATCTAAAAAACAAAAGTAAAAATGTTCACCTAATGACCTTAGACTTTCACCTGTTTTTCTCAGAACCTATATTACCGCACTATCGGATGTTATTTTAGTTATTATTGGACCTATAGGAATGGTGTATATACCATTGGAAAGGTAATTAAAAACACTAAAAGGCCTATAAACCAAATTTACTCTAATAATTTAAAAAATTTCACAATATGTCGTCAAAGTTGTAATTTTCTATAAATATATTCGCCTGAATCCGTCATCACCTAAATCGAACAAATACACAAAATATATAAAATGTGTTTTATAGAAACTATAGATACACCTTTTGTGAATTGTTTGAGCACATAAAACATGTGCTATGGGGATTTTTGTAGGAGTTTATCATTTTCTGCAGTACTATGATTTTCAACTTTTTTTTACCTAAATTGCAAGAAAAAAGCAAAAATAAAATAAAATAAAAAAAAATTTGATCTAGTTTTAT
>JBAKBP010039508.1:0-14870 GCA_037953745.1 Lithodes maja | reverse complement strand
CTTCCACCTCATATTCGGTCTACCTCTCCCCCTCTGTCCCTCCACCTCGCTCTCGTACACCCTCTTAGTCATTCTCTCGCTTTCCATACGTTCCATATGGCCGAACCATCTCAAGTTGTTCCTTTTCACACTTTCCAGCACATCTACCTCCACACCACACCTCCTTCTTACTTCCTCATTAGTCTGTCTATCCCTCCATGTAATTCCGCACGCACTCCTTAAGTAATTCATTTCCACTTCTCTCACTCTTGGTCTGAGTCTCTCAACCAACGTCCATGCTTCGCTTCCGTAAGTCAGTGTCGGGATTACCACACTGTCATGCAAGGACTTCTTCACTTCCATACTGACCACCCTATTTCTTGTTATTGCTTTTAGCGTTCCTACAACCCTCTTCCCCTGTTGTACCCTCTCCCGCACCTCTTCATCCATAGTCCCATCTTTACTCAACACACTGCCCAGATACTTAAAAGAGTTGACGATCTCCATAGCCTGACCGTTCAGCTTCACCTCACACTCTGTGACTTCACCCCTTTCGAAGACCATAACCTTGCTCTTCCCCGTATTTACCTTCAAATTCCGTTTTTCGCACACTGTTCCAAACTCATTTACCAGACCCTGCAACTCCCATTCATTATCACTCATCAGAAGGACCCCAATGGAAATACGCCTAACGGCCTTATTGGGCTATCCTTAGTTGGAATTATGCAAGGCTGGTACATGTCATATTTGTAACAAACTATGTGGTACCAACTCTGTAAATTGCTAACTGAATAAATATTATTATTATTATTATTATTATTATTATAACTGTATCATCCACAAACAGCAGTATAGGTAGCTTCCACTCAATTCCCTCCCTTTTCAGCGATACACCAACATCCACTGCTCTTGATAGTATTTCTTTCATAACTCCATCCATATATACAGTAAATAACCACGGGGACATCACACACCCCTGTTTCAAACCAACATTCAGGTCAAAGAACTCGCTCTGCTCACTCTCCACACGTACTGCCGCCTTTGCACCCTCATACATGCTCTTCACTGCTTTCAGCAACTTGCCCTCTACTCCCTATATTCTAAGTACTTTCCACAAACCTTCTCTATCCACTCTGTCATATGCCTTCTCCAAGTCCATAAAGGCAACATACACCTTTTGTTTCTTCTCCAGATACTTCTCCACAACACAATTCAGGGTAAAAATCTGATCTACACATCCTCTTCCCTTCCTAAAGCCTCCCTGCTCGTCGCCTATCCATTTCTCCGTTCTCACTCTCACTCTCTCAATCACTACCCTACTGTATACCTTCCCTACTACGCTTAGAAGACATATTCCTCGGTGGTTACCACACACTCCTCTTTCCCCTTTGCCCTTATATAGGGGGACTATTATGCCAGTCTTCCAGTCATCAGGTGCACTCCCCTTCTCCCATGCTAGTTTGCACATTTTCCAAACCCATTCTATCACTATCTCACCACCATACCTCAATATTTCCCCACACACTCCATCTGTTCCTGGTGCTTTCCCCTACTTCACTCTTTTCATGGCTTCCCACACTTCTGACCTCCTGATCCCCACCTCCTCCTCCACTACTTCTCTTCTTCTCCCTCCCATACCATATCCAGCTATGTTTGCTGGCTCTTCATTCCTTTCATTTAGCAACTCACTGAAGTACTCCCTCCATCTTTCGACTCTCTCTTGCTTCTCGGCTAGCATTCTCCCATTCTTATCTTTCACACCCTTACTGTTTCCCTTGCTACCTTCCCTAACTTTCTTGACTTCTTTCCAAAACAGTTTCTTACTCTCCCTCCATTTTACACTCAGATTCCTTCCAAATTCCTCATCTACTCTTCTCTTACTTTCCTTCACTACTCTCTTCACCACCCTCTTACTCTCCACGTACCTCGCTCGTTTCTGTCTCTCGGAATCTTCATTCCCTCTACTACCCAACCACTCTCTATATGCTTTCTTCTTTTCTTCCACAGCTATTCTTACCTCTTCTGTCCACCATGCTGTACCTTTCACTCCCCTCCCTCTTCTCCTCACTCCACACACCTCCTCACATGCTGCACAGATCTCATCCTTAAACACCTTGCTCATCTCCTCCACTTCCTCCATAACTTCCAGGTCGAACCCACCTAGTCGTCTTTCCACTGCTCTCCTGTACTCCTCCCTGACTTCCTCCTCCTGCAACCTCTCCACCCTCCTCACCATTCCACCCTCCTCTCGCCTCCCTCCCGCTCTCCTCACCCACTTCTTTTGTATCCTAACCTTAGCTACCACTACATAATGATCAGACAGACCCCCTCCAATACCCCTATACACCCTAGCATCCATCACAGATTTCTTCATTCGTTCATCCACACATACATAATCAATCAATGACTTTCGTTCCACCACTGTCTTATCCTTCATCGTCAACATCCGTTTCCACGTGTACCTGTGGATCATTCTGTGTCGGAAGAAGGTGTTGGCTATCCACAGCCTCCTCCCCACACATACGTCCACAAGTGCACTACCATTCCCATTCACCTCTGATGGTACCCCCCACCCTCCCACCACTCCCTCAACTTTCCTATCACCCACCTTACCATTCATATCCCCAATCAGAAATATTCTTTCGTTCTTGTCAAACTTCTCCAGGCACGCCTCCACATTCATCCAGAACTCCTCTTTCTTTCTTTCAAGTATATCCTCTGTCGGGGCATACACGCATACAATCACCCACGTTTGTATTCCTACTTTCATTCTCACCCACACAATCCTTGAACCCACAGACCCATACTCTCTTACACATTCCTTCCATTTGCTACTTACAAACACACATGCACCTTCTCTCGCTGTTCCTTCACTCACTCCAGCACACACACCCTTTCCACACTCCCACTCTCTCACATCTGAACCTTTCCATTTGGTCTCTGTCATTCCACATACATCCAGCCTGGCATTCACTAACACTTCCAGAACCTCTCTCTCTTTTGTGCCATCATTCATGCCACTAACATTCCATGTAGCCATTCTCAGAATGTCCGAAGGCATGTCCTTAGTCGGTCGTGGTTCGTCAACGTTGGTTCCGTCCGCATCCGAGGCTGTTCGTTCGTTTTTTTTTGCTTAGATATTTTTTCCGGGTGGGGGTCGCAAGCCCACCGACCCAACCTCTTTAGTCGCCTCTTACGACACGCAGAAGGCACGTGGGGCATATTCTATTCCCTAACCCCCAGGGGGTTATGCAGATGACATAACACTCACATGCACACACCATGACCCAAAAAGAGCAACAGATCTCCTTCAACCCTATCTCAACACACTACATGGCTGGTGCACTACAAACAGACTTAATCTAGCCCCAGCCAAATCCACCGCAACCCTGCTCACAAGCTGGACAGGAGAACACGAATACATCCCTCAACTCACCATAAACAACACAACCCTAACACATACACACACATCCAAAATCCTAGGAGTAACATATGATACTCATATGACATTCAAACAGCACACCACAAACATTAAAAAGAAACTGACACCCAGACTTAACGCCCTCAGGTCACTTGCTCACACAAAATTTGGACACAACAAAGAAACTACTACCTCAGTATATAAACAATACATAAGATCAGTGTTGGAATACGCAAGCCCAGCCTAGGCTTCTAACCTAGCTGAAACACATCATTAGACCTTACAGACTATTCAAAACAAAGCCCTGAAGATCATTACAGGCTGCACAGCTACTGCACCCACAGATCACCTACATCAAGAAACCAAAATCCTCAAAGTCAAAGACCATCTGGACATGAGAGGCACTCAATTCCTGGCAGCAGCCTCCACGAACCAAGACCACCCACTAAACTACATGGCAACACACCCACAGACACCAAGAAATATCAAAACAACACCCAGCACACGGTATCACACACAATTACTGTCCTCTCTCCCTCCCTGCCCACCCCGAATCAACTTCCAAAAGCACATCCATACTCATATCTCTCGCCGATCCATCCACTCACTCACAGACAACACGCAGCTGCAAGCACGACCTCCCGAAATCCATCCTTCCGAATCCTTCCTTCCTCGCGAGGACAGAGTCCACCTGGCCAAGCTGAGATGCGGACACCATCCAGCTCTCCTGAGCTATCAGAAGAGACTGGATGACTCCGTTGTCGACGCCTGCCCGGGATGTAACACAGCACCCCATAACATTAAACACATCATAGAAGACTGCATTTCACAAAACCACTTACGCCAACAACACAATCTACACTCAATGAGAGCTCTGTGGGAAAGCCCGATCGTGGCCATGGCCTTCCTCAGGGACTCGGGGCTGTTCGGCCAGGCAGCTTAGGGAACAACAACAAGAACAACAACTCGTACAGGATTATTAGCTTTAACCAAAATGGTCACACTCCTTAACCCTTGTCTAGCGGGGTGTTTTGGGCTATTTTGGGCATATTCAGGCCCTCCTGAATGATTAATCAAGTATCTGCATGAAAAGAAATGTATTCAGCAAAAAACTAGGCGCTAAAAGCTTCAAAATGAGACCAGAACGAGCTACATAGCACTCGTGGTTCTCATGCAGTGGTGCCACCAACATGGGAGTTTAGCATATAGCGGCATATTTGTTCCCACTACGCTCACTACTGGTAACACTGCCAGCCTCTCGAGAACAGAGGGAGCGTGAGTCAGTGGGTGGCGGTAAGCCCTGGGTGTCGGACGTGTGGCCTGCTGCGCTCCCGGCCATTTGCACTCGATTTTAACCCTTTAAAAGCCTTAATAATGCTCCTAACTTGCTGCAAATTGGTGCACGACTTAAGTCGAGCGCTGCTCTTTAACCCGGGAGCTGCGGGAAGACTCTTAAGAGTTCCCCCGGCGGACTGCGGGAAGACTCTCCTGAGTAAGTAAAATTAAAAATCAACTTTTGACATCGATTTTTTTTTTTTTTTTTTTTTTTTTTTTTTTTTTTTTTTTGGCCCCTGGGCCATGCAAAATCTCAGTCCTCTACCTCCCCTCCTTCCCCACTTTCCTCCTATCCCTCAGTTATCACCTATTTTCCCTATTATTCCCTTATTCTGAGGTATATTTTCGTGCTAACATTAGCGAGTTGCAAGCAGGGTGTTGTCATCACTGATAGCAATCGAGTGCAAGAGAGAGAGAGAGAGTATCGATCGACTGTGTCGCAGTGGCCTTGGGGAAAATTGGCGGGAAGGTAGCTTGCCTCACCCATACATTATACAACTCGCGGGCTATATCTCCGATTTTGACCATCCAAACGCTGTTTTCACTCGTTTTATTGTTGTTTCAGGTTAATACCTTTATAATCAACCCATAATAGGCGCATATGGATAATTATTAATGCTATTAATGGTACAATGAATATTTTAGTGACGAAAAACCTCAAATACGTCAGCACAGGGGAGGTTTTCAATTACCCCCGTGCGCACTTCAGAGGTTAAGGGTTAATGGTCTAAATGGCCATAGCCAAAATGGCTACACTATAATTTATTCCTTCTGTACTTTCTCCATGCCCGATAAGATACTTGATATTTTGATATATGTGGCACAGCCCTTGTATCCAACACAATACCCTACGTGCAACCCCGCTCGAACCCCGCACAACGTTGCTTGCAACTTTAATTAGGGGTTCGTCCCCTACGGGGAACCCCTATTGTAATCAGGTCAGGTCAGGTATTCCTGCTATCAGTAACATGTAATCTGATACTACCTGTTTCATGGTCGGATTGTCGGCGACTAAACCGGCTCCCCCTCCGGGTCCTCACTTGGAGGGTGGGTGGCTAGACACCCTGCAGGACTAAAAGCAATACCTGTCAAAGGGCGGATGAACTACTGTATATATTAGTCAACGGCCATTTAGCAAATTTATGGTATTTTACCATGATGGATGTTTAGGATGTTGCCATAGCCTGCACCAAGGTCTTCCATTGTCCGTTTACATCCATCCCTGCTGTTTGGTGCTATACAACAACTTTCCTTCCTTTTCCTGCAATCTCCTGTTTTTTTCCCCACGGTGGTTAGCAGGCCAATGAGGAAGACTTTTGAGTCTGGTAGATTTTCAGGAGATTTGGCATTCTTTTTCTGTTTCTCGTCTTTTCTAAACAAATAAAATCCACCGCTACTGCTCCCCCCTGGATATGGTGTCTTTGGGGCTTGTTTTATACCTTACCCAGATGTGATGGCTCCGTCTGGGTCGACCTGTTTATATCCATCTTTATGTATTTGTATATGGATTGCTTTCAACTTTTTCTGCTTTTGTTTCTACTTTTGTCCGGTGATATAGAAGTTAATCCCGGTCCTCACAGACAACTTGCTACAAGTTGTCGTGTATTTTATTCCAATATTCGTGGTCTCTATAAGAACATCAAGGATATTACATTGGCATCTGTTGATTATGATATTGTCTTTTGTTCTGAAACCCTTGTCTCTGGTTATAGAGATTATTCTGAACTTCTTATACCTAACTTCGGTAAACCAGTTCTTATTCGGCGTGATTCTATTCCTCGTGCTCGTGGAATAATGGAATAATCTGGGTATAATGCGCAGCACTTAACTAACCATATTTGTAAATGCCATGAGATGCAGTTTGTTAAAGTTTCCAGCAAGTATCATAATCATTACATTTTTAGCCTGTACAGAAATCCTGATGTTAACAATGACATATATGACTGCCTTTTAACAGCCATGGCTTCAATACAGTCTGTAGATGTCAAATCATTTTTTATTTTTGTTGATGTCAATGCGCATCATCAAGAGTGGTTGAACTCGGTCTCTCCAACTAATAGAAATGGTCATGCTGCATTGGATTTTGCAAACTTATCTGGTTGTGAACAGCTAATCCAAGGACCTACTCATATGTCTGGAAATTGTCTTGATCTAGTACTAACAGACATTCCTGGCGTTGTAGAAACCTCCGTTCTTGTACCTGTTGGCACTTCCGACCACAATGCCATCATGTGTAAAATTAATCTTGATTTTTCTGTTCCTGATATTACTCTTTCACGTAAAGTCTACCTTAAGTCCCGGGTTAACTGGGACAACGTTTGTAATGATGTTTGTAATATTGAGTGGAATCACATACTAAGATCTCATGACCCGGTTTCAGCTCTCAACAATTCCCTTCTTGGTATCCTTCGCAAAAGAATTCCATCAAAGACAATTAAGTCTCGTATCAGGGATAAAGCATGGTTTAATGATGACTGCAAGCGTGCATTTGATGACAAACAGGCTGCATATCGTCTATGGAGGCGTAATCAAACCCCCTTGCATTGGGAAAATTATGTTTTTAAAAGGGCAGCTGCGCAGAGAGTTTATGATGGTGCTGAGAGGGATTATAACTCCCATCTTCAGGATGTTCTGGCAGGAGCTACACAGCCTCATAAATGGTGGTCCGCTTTGAAATCCTCTTTATTTGGAATAGATTCCTCCATGCCTCCTCTTTGTGATTCTGATGGCTCCATCTCTTTTTATCCATTATCGAAGGCCAATATTCTATCTAATATTTGTATTAATAAGCAGAGTAATCAGGAATTGTCTTTGCCATTGACATGTTTCCCTAGACCCAACCTCAATTCAATGGCATTCAAATCAGCTGAACTGAAAAGGTACTTGCTGGATCTTGATACCTATGGTGGCACAGACCCGGATGGGTTTTCCCTCTCTTTTTTAAAAAGGTTGCAGTGGTCTTGGCACCTAAATTGGCAGTGGTGTTTAGGTTGCTTTTGAAATCAGGTAGTTTTCCTCTTTGCTGGTGTAAGGCTATTATCACTCCTATTCCAAAGGGAAATACTGCCTCATCATCTCCTAATGACTATCTCCATTACACCTATCCTATCTAAGCTCTATGAGAGGCTTTTGTCCAGACGCCTTTCCTCTTATTGTAATAGTCATAATTTGATACCAAACTCACAGTTTGGTTTTCGTAAGGGACTGGGTACATGTGATGCACTTCTGACACTCACCCATGACTTGCAATCTTCATTGGACCAGGGACATGAGTCTCGCGTCGTGGCTATTGACTTTAGTTCTGCTTTTGATTTAGTCAACCATAAAGCACTTCTGTTTAAGTTACAGCTCATTGGTATTGGTGGCAATTTTTTAAGGATCTTTGAAGATTTTTTGACGAAAAGATCTCAGTCTGTGGTCATTGATGGGTGTCATTCCCCTTCTGTTACTGTTGTTTCTGGTGTTCCACAAGGCAGTGTCCTTGGGCCTTTGCTTTTTATTATTTTTACTGCTGACCTGTGTTCCGAGCTTGAAAATAAACTAATCTCCTATGCTGATGATACAACTTTATATGCGTCAATTGCATCACCAATAGATCGACACGTAATTGTTACTGCTCTGAATAGGGATTTAGCCAAAATTACATCATGGTGTGAACTTTGGGGCATGAAACTTAATGCTAGTAAAACACACTCCATTATCATCAGCAGATCTCGTACCTTGGATCCTCCCCATCCTTATCTACAAGTTTCTGGCGAGCAAATTGAGAATGTGGATACTCTGCGTTTGTTAGGAGGTTACTCTTGATCCCAAACTTACTTTTGAAAAGCATATTAATTCTTTCTCCTCTTCCATTTCCCCAAAAAATTGGTCTGCTTCGCAAGGTTTATAAAACATTTGCTTGTGACGCCACAGTTATCAAGTCTTTTTATGCTTTTATTTTGCCACATTTCGAGTACTGCTCACCTGTCTGGTTGTCAGCAGCTGACTGCCACCTCAAGTTGCTTGACAGGTCGCTAAATTCCATCAGTTTTATTCTACCTAATTTGTCTCTTGATCTGTGTCATCGACGTAAAGTTGGTGCCCTTAGTCTTTTATTTAAAGTTTTTAACAACCCTCAGTATCCCTTACATGGGGTTCTGCCTGGGCCCTATGTCCGGGCTCGTGCAACTAGATTCACAAGCAATCTTAATTATCTTGCCATGAGCCGTGTTAATTTTTCTACTACACAGTTTTCACGGTGTTTTGTGCCGGCCATGGTTGACTTGTGGAATAAGTTGCCAAATGAGCTAGTCAATTCAGCTAATATCTCCATTTTTAAGTCTAGAGTTAATGCTTTTTTGCAGCATTAATTCTAATTTTTAAACTTATTTTATTCTATTTTATTGTATTATATTTAAGCTTGATATCCTCCACTGCATAATATGTTGTCTGTGCTTAATATGTGTATATGTACAGTACAGTATACAGTGTATGTTTTAATTTTTTCCTAAGTTGCCATAGTCTCTCTCCAGTGCCTCCGGGTGTTTTGTGTGGATTGATCTTGATGGTGTTTCTGCACCCTGGTTGGAGACTTCGGCATCTCATATAATAATAATAATAATAATAATTAAACCTGGAATTTCATCCAAATTCTTCTTACGCGCCGGTTTCGACGCAATAACTCCAGAACCGCTTTTTGGATCGGGATCAAACTTTCACAAGAGGTGCGTTTTTGTATTGGGCAACTTTTGATATGCTAAACATCCGGCATGGTGGCCAAACAGGTCCGTGGCAGCCGATTTCCCGAAAAACTTGACGCTTAAATACCGTCTCTCCCACTCACAGGAAACGACTGGGCTTTGGCATACGCACTCCCCTACTAATGCTCCGCAATTTTTATAGAGAAGGTTTTGCTTTTGCACGTGGGGTTTTTTCCGGCAATCTTGAAAAAAACTCGAATTCCACTTAAAATTCCACATCTTGAAAACTACGCCGATGATCAGAGCCATGCTTGCGTAGTTGGGTGAGACTCGCGATTCCGAACGTTTTGATACCAAAAAAATATAAATGGGTGGAATTGTTTGGCCGCAGCATTGAAAACTGTCTATTCTTAAATTACTTTAAAACCGAATTCGCTACCCACACAAAGTTTACCGTCTACAGTCTATAGGCTTCCACGCATCCCCCAGTTTTGCTTAATAACATAATCTCTTTATTATTCAGTCCTATCTTTTGTTTTTTTATTTAACTCTCTCAAAACCGTTCGAGTCCCTACGAATTCCAGCAATTATTTAGCCAATCTACCTATACATACCTACCCTACCAAATAATAATGATAAATTCAAATTTATTTTTGGTGAATGACAGAGTATTGGCTAAGGTTTTTAACAATTCCTCCCTTTGCCAAATGCTTAGTTTAATAAGAATGATATGGACCTTTAAAGTTTTGGCAATTGCCCGTGTGACTCGTATTTTAACCCTCCTAAAGTGTTACCACGAAATACCGCTAGATCCTTTCTCAAAAGTCGCTAGCATGTTTCTACATAGCCAAACAATGTTAGGATAATGCTGCAATTTCTAAAGAGTTTTGGTTTGTTTGTTTTGCAAATTTTACAATGTAGTATGACTAGAATGTCTGAAATTTTCAAATTATCCCTAGTAAATGTCTCTAGATATAAAAGAAATGGCTGCTAGATTGAAGTAAATAGCTCTACATTTAGCGGTAATATGTAGCTTTACAACTGGCACCACTGCAACCAGCACCTCCCTCCCAGTATGTCTCCACAAAATACCGCTAGATCCTTTTTCAAAAGTCGCTAGCATGTTGCTACATAGTCAAACAATGTTAGAATAATGCTGCAATTTCTAAAGAGTTTTGGTTTGTTTGTTTTGCAAATTTTACAATGTAATATGACTAGAATGTCTGACATTTTAAAATTATCCCTAGTAAATCTGTAGATATGAAAAAATGGCTGCTAAATTGAAGTAAATAGCTCTACATCTAGCGGTAATATCTAGCGATACAACTGGCAACACTGCCTAGCCCTTCCTTCCTATCTTCTTCCTCCCTCATATGTATCAACAACCACTCTAGTGAACTTTCGGTATTTAGTTTATTCAGCTTAATACTATTTATCCACATAAAATAGAAACCTATCACGATTGTTGTCTAATACAACCATAGATAATGCTATTACATATTATTTGAACATGATGTCGAATTTAGCAGTTGTGTTTACCTTGAACAGTAATGACAGTCTGTGACAGAACCGAAAGCTTCTCTTGCCGTATAGTACTCAAAGAAAGCAGGGGTACTTAAGCCGGCCCATACCGAACTGTTACCAAGTCAGAGATGCAGAGGTAACTTTCACAATGCATTATAACCCTAGACAGACACCAATATACCACTAAATCAGACAAATATCACTACAAAAAAGACAGGAAAATATTATATTAATGTGCTAGGTATTTGAAACTATGCAAATGAGTAAAATCCATTATGATATAATGATAATGGGATTGATTAGTATCTGGCAACAGTGTTGCACAAAATGTTCTGAACGTATGCGAACTTCGGAGTATTTATCCCATTAACCCGGGAGCTGCGGGGAGACTCTTAAGAGTTCCCCCGGCGGACTGCGGGAAGACTCTCGTGAGTAAGTAAAATACAAAATCAACTTTTGACATCGAAAAAAAAAAATATATATATTTTTATTTTTTTATTTTTTTTTTTTTTTTTGGCCCCTGGGCCATGCAAAATCTCAGTCCTCTACCTCCCCTCCTTCCCCACTTTCCTCCTCTCCTTCAGTTATCACCTATTTTCCCTATTATTCCCTTATTCTGAGGTATATTTTCGTGCTAACATTAGCGAGTTGCAAGCAGGGTGTTGTCATCACTGATGGCAATCGAGTGCAAGAGAGAGAGAGAGAATATCGATCGACTGTGTCTCAGTGGCCTTGGGGGAAATTGGCGGGAAGGTAGCTTGCCTCACCCATACATTATACAACTCGCGGGCTATATCTCCGATTTTGACCATCCAAACGCTGTTTTCACTCGTTTTATTGTTGTTTCAGGTTAATACCTTTATAATCAACCCATAATAGGCGCATATGGATAATTATTAATGCTATTAATGGTACAATGAATATTTTAGTGACGGAAACACCTCAAATACGTCAGCACAGGGGGACGTTTTCAATTACCCCCGTGCGCACTTCAGAGGTTAATATACACATCTATCACTATTTAAATGTAATACAACCATACACAGTGCTATTACATATTATTTGAACATAATATAGGATGCTCTTTCCTTTAAACCATTTTCTATATCTATTCACGAAAAATATAGGCCTAGCCGAATATTAATGTAAATTATCCAAGTATTAACAACTCAGAATCCAGCCAGGACACATTCAAAATCAAAGATGAATACAGAGTGTTCACCAACAAAGGGTTCCATCTTATCCACATTAACGCCAGATCAATGTACCATAAATTGTCAGAAATAAACTTGTTAGCTAATAAGGCCAAAGCTTCAATAATTGCAATCACAGAAACCTGGCTGGATTCAAGTATAAACGATGGTGAAATAAACATTCAAGGTTTCAATATGGTTAGGAATGATCGCAATAGGCATGGGGGAGGAGTATGTCTGTATGTAAAAAACAACCTCACACACACAACTAGGACCGACCTCCATGTAGAAAATCACGAAGCTCTGTGGATCGACCTACACCTGCCGAGGACAAGACCCATCACAATTGGGGTTTGCGATAGGCCACCAGCCGACACACAATTCTTGACCAAATTTGAACGAACTTTGTCATCGCTAGACCCTCGGAATGAATCCATTATACTAGGGGATTTTAACCTGTGTTACAAACAACGAAATGATAGGCTTGTACGAGAATATAGGCATTTACTGACAATGCACAATCACAAACAACTCATCACAACCCCCACACGTATCTCTGAGAACACTGCCACAATATTAGACCACATAAACTGTAACAGAGAGGACAAAATATCCCAATCAGGGGTTATACAGACTGGGATAAGTGATCACTTCGTCACATATTGCACACGGAAAACCACAAAAATTACCCTAGAGAATCACAAGGTTATCAAAACAAGGTCACTCAGAAACTACAATAAGGAAACATTTCTGGACACTTTATGGAATACAGACTGGTCTCCAGTGT
Organism: Lithodes maja; assembly: GCA_037953745.1. NCBI lineage: Eukaryota > Metazoa > Arthropoda > Malacostraca > Decapoda > Lithodidae > Lithodes > Lithodes maja. The sequence continues at coordinate 1,949 of JBAKBP010039508.1, read as the reverse complement.
TTGGAAGTACAAACGTTAATGATGCATGGGTTGGCTTCAGAACCATAATCACAAACATCCTAGACTAAATAGCTCCTCTGAAAGACATACGAATTAAAGCAAGGTCAAACCCATGGATCAACAATGACATACTACACCATCTGGAACACAGAGACAATCTGTTAAAAAGGCTAGCGAAACATAGACAGGATCAAGGTCTGAAACATGAGTTCAACAGGGCCAGGAATAAACTAAGTAGGAAAATAAAATCAGCGAAAAATAATTATTTTCACAATAAGGCAGAGGAATAGCAGAATAACCCAAAGAAACTATGGAGGCACCTAAAAACAACAGGCTACAGCAACAAGACAAGGAATTCATCCAACACTAATATTGCTCTCACCATTAATGATCAGGTTTGCCACGATAAACGACAAATTTCAACCTACTTCAACTCCTTCTTCACTTCCATAGCAAACACACTTGCACAGAACCTACCTCAACCTCTCAATAAATACACAACAACAACGGCCACCTTTCGTAATTTCTACAGAGATAAAGACATACACTTGAACACATTTCGATAGCAAAATGTTACACCAAAATACACTTTTGACGAGCTGTCTAACCTAAATGTACATAAGAGCACAGGACCAGACAAAATTCCTGCCAAATTTCTACGAGATGAAGCCATTGGTATAGCAGGCCCCCTAACCCACATCATCAACTTGTCAATTAACACCAACACAGTACCTGCTGAACTGAAGGAAGCTATTGTAACCCCTCTATTCAAGAAAGGAAATAAACTAGAAGTTGGCAACTACATACCAGTTAGCATATTATGTATTGTATCTAAAATCCTTGAAGGAGCGGTATACACCCAAATTGAACACTACCTCAAACAAAATGATCTATTCTATAAGTTTCAATCAGGTTTCAGATGCATGTACTCGACAGACTCCTGTCTCATCCACTTAACCTCTCCGCGGCGCACAGGGGGTTTTCTACAGGGTAAGACTGTGCGCACCTATGATGATTTGGGGACCTATTGCAAATTTCGATAAAAAGTACCTCATCGTGTAGGGAATGTTTGCGGGCATCGGCCCATATAAATTTGACCCCCCAAAAAATGTCTGGGGGGGGTGGGGGAACGGTCCGTAGTTGAAAAATGTGGAGCGAATGGCACCGCGCGGCTAGATTGTCATCGAGCGGCGAGATTTTCCTGCCGAATATTTACGCGCGCAGGGGATAGAAGGAGAGGGAGGAGGGGGTGGGTTACGGCGTATTATCACGTATATGTCCATTTTTGAGCCCTTTTAGGCTATGTAGAGTATGTATACGTGTGTAGGCCACCCATATAACAATGAATATGCCTCATAGTGACCAAAAATTGCAATATATAAGGGAATTATAAGAGAATTTTTAGGCGGGAATGAAATGTGTTGGAGGTTTGGCGGCAATTTATGAGCTGAGAGTGTGGTTTACGCCATACATATCACGTATATCTTGTACGTAGAGCACTGTCATGCTATAATACAGACTTGTACGTATGTATACGTGCCATATATCAAAATATATACCGCATATTGACCAATTTATGCGATATTTACGCACATTATCAAAGAGTTTCTATGCGTGAACCAAGGTGTGAGTGAGCTGTGCTGGGAATGAAAGGGGGAGAGGGTGTGTTACGCCATACATATCACGTAAATCTTGTATTTAGAGCACTGTCATGCTATAATAAAGACGTGTACGTATGTAGGCGTCCCATATAACAAGGAATATACCGCATATAGCTCAATTGATGCGATATTTACGCAAATTGTGAATGTGTTTCTAGCACACGGAAGCCTGAAAGGGTGGGTTGGGGGTGGGTGTGTGGGAGGGAGGGAGGGAGGCATGCAGGGGTGCAGGGAGGGAGTGAGTGAGTCGTCAAGGGAATGAAGGCAGGCAGATCTCTAGATAGATAA
>JBAKBP010039507.1:0-14871 GCA_037953745.1 Lithodes maja | reverse complement strand
ATTGTCTCATCTATCAACTTCTCTATTGATACTACATATTAAATGGAAGGTCTCGACATGGCTTAAAACAAAACCCACCACTGGTTAGCAAATGACGAGACCTTTGCAGAGATACAAAGAACATAGTTATACGTTGTCACACTCAATATAAGCAGCCAACACGGCACAGCGGCACACGGCACCGCACCGGCACACGGCACCGCACCGCGGCGGCACAGTGGAGTACCAAGGAGTACAATCAGGTTGCGTTGCCACGCACTGGGCGTCACAGCCCCCCCAAGATTTTAGATAATCGACCTTAGAAGCATTATCAAAATCTGACAGGCAACCAACCGACCTGCTACCCTTAGCTGCCACTAATTGCAAAAGGTGCACAACAACTGAAGTGTGAATTATACATAAAACACAATATCGCATGCATCATGCTACAACAATAAAGACTTACAAAACTAAAAAAAAAATTCTCGTTTATTTTATTGTTTTATAATCTTTTTGGACGGCGTTATGATAGCCTAATTTTACTCCTGCTCAACCCACACACCGTGCACGACTATCCTGGATCATCAACCCTTGATAGACAATCTGCTATCACGTTCTCACTCCCGGCAATATGCTGAATGTTGAGATTATACTCTTGGAGCATTAGGGACCACCTGGTCAACCGCATATTCCAATTGTGAAACTGATTTAGGAATTTCAAGGGATGATGGTCCGTATAAATCGTCACTACCGGGCCGTAGGCTGGAACATAAACTTCGAAATGTTTGAGCGACAAAACGATAGCAAGAAGCTCCTTCTCTATAGTCGAGTAATTCCTTTGTGCCGAATTAAACTTGCGAGAAAAGAAGCTCACTGGGTGTTCCAAGCCCTCGGAATCAGTCTGCAGTAACACTGCCCCGGCACCCACACCGCTGGCATCAGTCGCCAGCTGAAAACTCCTGGAGAAGTCTGGGGCTCTCAAAATCGGATGTGTACACAGCAGGTGCTTGACTAGGTCGAAAGCCCTCTGACACTCCGAAGCCCAACAGAACTTCACTGACTTCGACAGTAGATCAGTTAACGGTGCTAAGACAGTAGAGTATCCCCGGATGAAGCGCCTATAATAGCCTATCATACCTAGGAACCGCATGACCTGGCGCTTAGTGGTGGGCCTGGGAAACATATTGATAGCCTGTATCTTGCTCAGGGGGGGGGCACACCCGGCCTAACCCGACCACGAAGCCAAGATACTGCACAGTAGCCTTTACAAACTCGCACTTCCTCAGGTTCACCACCAGCCCAGCATCGTGCAACTTCCCAAACAGGGTCTCTAAGTGCCTTAGGTGATTATCAAAATTGTCATCATACACTATCACGTCATCAAGGTAGACCGTGCAGTTAGGGATTTCGTCACAAATATCGTTCATCAGGTTCTGAAACGTGGCAGGTGCGTTCTTAAGCCCATAAGGCATTACGTTACATTGGTAGGTCTTGCCATCTACCACAAAACCACAAACTTGCTTAGCTCGGTCCGACAGGGGTACTTGCCAGTAGCCTTTTACAAGATCAATTTTAGTAAGGTACTTTGCATTCCCTATCTTGTCCACGCTGTCGTCAACTCGAGGCAAAGGGTAAGGGTTGGTAGTGGTCAAGCCATTTAGCCTACGAAAATCTATGCAGAACCGCACCTTGCCGTCAGGTTTTGGCTGCAACGTGACGGGTGATGTCCACTTCACATAACCTTCAGTGATCATCCCTCTCTCAACCATGTACTTTAACTCCTCCCGTAAAGCTGGCAACTTTACCGGGGGCACACGGTAGGGCACTGACTTGAAGGGCACATTATCACCGACGTCCACGTTGTGCGTTACCTGAGTAGTGAGACCTGGGTGTTCGGCGAAAACAGAGGGGTATGACCTGAACAGGCCTAGGACAGCAGCACCCTGGTGCTCAGGCAGGTGACTTACAGCTTGCCTAGCCTCTTGTTCAGTATTCCCCGCCCACTGTTCCGCGGAAATGACACAGTCCCAGCTATCCTCCTCAGCAGCATGACTGTCCCCACCTCCTTCTCCACCCTGGCCGCTGCAGGCCAGCACAGGGACAGTGAGAGGCTCTGAGGGGCGTCTCACATACTCTTTCATGAGGTTATCATGACATAACTGATGTTTTTTTCTACGGTCAGGTGTTGCAACGAGATAATCAAGGTCGGACAGTTTCTTAGCCACCACATACGGCCCAATAAACTTGGCAGAAAGGGGGTGTCCAGGCAAAGGTAAAAGCAACATTACCTCCTGACCCACCGAAAACTCCCGAAGCTTCACCTTGGCGTCATACTGGTGCTTCATGACCGCCTGTGCATTAACCAAGTTATTACCTGCCGCTGCCATGCAACCTATAAGTCTCTCCCGGCTCTCAAGGATATATTTAAGTACAGACCCCGGCTTCTCTTCGCCCTCCCAGATCTCTTTCACCATACTTAAAGGTCCTCTCACATTATGGCCAAAGACTAGTTGATTTGGACTGAACCCCAGGCTCTCTCCTGGGACTTCACGTGCAGCGAACAGAACATACGGCAGACCCAAATCCCAATCAGTGTCATGTTCTGCACAGTAACAGCGTAGCATACTCTTCAGGGTCGAGTGCCACCGCTCCAAGACTCCCTGACTCTCGGGATGGTAGGCTGACGACACTACAGAACATATACCGTGCAACTGAAGGGTTTGCTTGAACAATTTGGATGTAAAATTGCTCCCCTGGTCTGACTGCACCTCACGTGGAAATCCATAACGGGAACAGAACAATAATAAGTTTTTAACAACTGCCTTTGCCGAGCCGTTTCTCATGGGGTATGCGTCCGGGTATCTCGTAGCCACATCCATGATTGTCAACAGGAATTTATTGCCACTACTAGTAGGCGGGAAAGGGCCAACCAAATCTACTACAACTTTGCTGAACGGAGGCCCGGTGACAGGTATGGGAAACAAAGGTGCCTTCGGGATTGTCTGGTTAGGCTTCCCCGTTGTCTGGCAGGTCGCACACCCAGCCACCCATGCACAGACATCAGCCTTGACCCCAGGCCACCAGAAAAACCTGCCCAATGCCGCCAATGTTTTTGTTACCCCCAAATGACCCGCCACCGGCACATCATGCGCCAGACACAATAAGGACTCTCTATACTTATTTGGAACAACCACCTGGTCTACTACGCTCGCACCGCCCTCCCACTTCGATTTGGGGTCTAGAAATCTGCGGTACAATATCCTGTTGAGCCTAAAGAAATCTCCCGGCTTCGCATCCCCATCTTCCTCCAACTCTATGGCACCATTGCTATAACAAGCTAGGCTAGCGTCTTGCAGCTGCTGCTCACTAATGTCCCTGGGCGTCAATGCATCAAGATGGTTTTGTAATAAGACATTACCCCGGCTAGTAGGCTCTACTGCCTTAGTGGCTCTCGCTACAGCTCTTGCCTCACGCGAAGTCTTACCCAACTCTGCCTTGTTACACACCATATCTGGGCCAGAGTCAACTCCCGTGTTTATTATAGGTCCAAGTACCGAATCACCGAGAAGTGCAGCAGAATCAATGTCCCTTTTCCTGCCCTTAGCAACCTTCTCCTGATCCTTCCTCCACTGTCCCCGAGGTTGAGTGCTAGGCTGTGCAGGAGCCGCAGAGCGAGATCGGGTTACCACACAGGCCATCTCATCCTGTTGGCACCTCCCAACCCATTCCCGATTCTCACCATCCACGTCGGCCGCCCTCTCGGCAACGACTAAGGGTGGAGTCCCGGAAGTGGGCACCGCAAAGTCGTTGCCGAGAAGAAGGTCGACGCCCTCAACTGGCAAACACTCAACGATCCCTACATCCAGCTCCCTGCACACCTCTCCCACTCTCAACTCCAACCTCACAAGTGGGTATGACCTCGTAGCATTTATACCCTGCACCACAACAACTCTGGCCGCATTTATCGGTTTCCCTGTGAAGTTCCTCAACAAAGTTTGCGAAGCCCCCGTATCCCTCAGCAAGTCAACCCTCCGTAGTTCACTCCCCCAGCTCACAAACCCGTGCCCCCGATGGCCACAGAAAGTGTCCCGGACAGGTGTCGAGCCTTCCGTACGCTTCTTTACCGCGTGTGCCTCAGCTGCTGACAACCTACCCCGGGCAGTTGCTGCAGCCTTCAGAGACACACCGATACTGTGAACCAATGACACCGGCTTAGCGGGAGTGTTACTAGGGCACTCACGTGAATAATGGCCTAGCTTCTGACATTTGTAACATTTCACATCCCCAATGGGCTTCTTCCCTTGTGCGGGCGAAGAAGGGGCCTGACCTTTAGTAAACGGGAGAGGCTTGTGTTTGTAGGTGTTATTAGGTGCAATGCATTTAGTGTGGTTATGTGTGTCATAGGATTTGTTATTATCAAAAACTCTGGTGGGTGGGGTATAGCGCCCCTTCTGCCCTGACTCAGCCCTCTGAGCGGCACCGCAACCACGAATCAATGATAATCTGAGGTCTGCCATCTTGGCAGCCTCCTCTACTGTCTTGGGACATTTTTCCTTAATGTTCAGCGTTAGATCGGTTCCAGTACATTGGTAAAACTGTTCCAGATAGAAAAGTTGCTTAATTTCCTCAGCCGACTCTGCGTGCTCGGACCGAAACCAGTTATTACCTGCATCTGTTAAGTCCCGTGCGTGCTCCATAAAACTGACGTCGCTCTTCTTATTCACGCCACGGAACTTCAATCTATAAGTTTCGGGTTGCAGTTCGTAGGCCCGGAGCACAGCCTCCTTCACCAGTCCATACACTACACTCTCGTCCAGTGACAGTGCATCGTAGGCTTTCAACCCCTTACCCACTAGACGTGATGAAACTAATGCTGCCCATTTAACCTCCGGCCAGTCATACTCACGACACTTCTTTTCGAAACGAGCAAAAAACTCAGTCACTGCTGTCTCATCAAATGCGGGTACTAACTTAATTAAATGCGAAAGTGAGTCTGTAACCCGGTGCCCACCACCGAGATGACGCCCTGTGGTCTCTACTCTAGACTTCTCGACATCCATTTCAGCCTGGTACCTGGTTGCATCCTGATTGGCTTGGATTCTAGCAACCTCTATGCGTTCTATACTAGCCTGTTGTATCTGAGTCTCCTGCAGCTTAAACTTAGCTAGTTCTAGCTGAAATAACATCTCAGGAGACAGGCCTGGGGGGGGAGAGCACAAAATGGGGGATCCACACCGAGACGTGTTTACGGGTAAGCCAGCTTGCCCTTGAGAACCCTCCTGCTGCATCGTGCTAAGACTCGCTGGCTGAGGGCCCAGCTCAGGGGTAGAGTGGAATGGAGGCTTGGAGGGAACCCCCCAAGACCCCACTCCACCCACCGCCCCATCGCCATCACCCAACAAACATGCCACCAAATTCTTCTTGGGCCAACTGTCAGGACAGTCCCGCCCCAAAACCGTGGCTAAACAGCGAAGACCGTAACAATCAATAGCCTGCAGGCGCTGTTCGGTCAAAGGTGTCTGCAAAAATGCCCGGGCATCCCTCTCTCCACTTATAACACTCCCCTCCCTAAACATCTGTTGTACTTGCTGGTTACTAGGCTGTACCGTGTTATCCTCCCCCGTAAATGATGAGTCATTAGACATAGTGCTGGTTATACAATTGCTGTTCATAAAAAAAAAGAAGTGCTTATTACTAATTGCAGTCTCGACTCACAAAATGTTAAAGATGCTTGAATGACTCTACTCTAGACACCCCCAACGAAACAATCTGCAAGTCCACCAATACAATAATGACACAATAAAAATTCCTCCAATATGCAAGAAAATTCTAGCCAGCTCTACTAGGTAGCATAGAATAGTTCTCCAAAAAACATGTGATAGGATACTACTGAATCTTGTGCAAGGTCGCCATTTTGTTACGGCTGGATCGGCAATACATATTCGGGATTCTTGATCGTAGGACAGAAATGGCTTATGTGACAACGACACGCTCGATTCCAGTCCCAAATACTATATGCTCCAGACAACAAAAGCACCAACGCCCTACAGAGTTATCGTCTATGGTAACGAGGTACCTTAACTCGGCGAAAGTGTACAACAGGGGTAGGCTATGAGGCTAAACTCCCTCAGACATTTATAGGTTACGTTATTACTAAAGAAATGCAATACTCAAGAAACTACGTTAATATTAAGCCTCTAATAATGTAGAATAGAAGCAGGCTAAAGGTATGACAGTGAAATGCTAAATGACAAATGTACACGCCTACTTGAAAGCGCGTGCACTAGAATAACTGTCCCCTACTAACATGCACTAGCATGTAGCATACAAGATGTTCATGATCCAGTAGATACCTAATAATACACATGGAAGGAAAATAAATAGTAGTCACTTATTGTAATAATGAATCTATACTTGGAATAACTAAAAGGTTGCAGGCAACAGTACTGCGCCGGTAGCCTACTACCGCATAGGCTACTTCGCTTCTCTCACTCTGTCTCCCCTCTGAGTCCGTATGCGCCCTACGCAACGGAACTCCGGACACAGCAGCAAAACGACAGTGCAGTTAATTGATACATGAAAGTATTAATAGTGTTGTCTTGTGTGTGAGTAATGTGTATTGTAAAGTGTTACATACATAAACTTAAAGAGAGCTGCAATGCATAGTAAAATAAAGATATCACCCACTCATCATCCCCATGTGTTCTAGCTAGCAGGCCAAGTCACAGGAACAACGAGTCCCAGCACCGAAAGCGAGAACCCAGGAAAAGACTGTAGAGAACACAAGGACAGATAAATTACGTTACTCTACTATACCGGCACTACGAGCGAGCTGTAGTCTCTGGTACTGCACTCGCTCCTGGCTCGGTAGGCAAATCAAGGCTAAGTCCTCACCCCTCTAGAGACAACTCCTGGGCATGGTCGGGCTCTTACACATGGCACTAGTCTAGTCACAAATTGGATGATGAGCTGGGCATATAACTCGTGAACATGTAGAACGTTCACCAACTATCCTCATCAAGAAGATCGCTGTTCACATTAACCCCTTAAATCTAATACATGTAAATATATGCTTGTCCTAAGAGTAATACGAGAGGTGAGTGCTGAAACTCCTTTAGGACCTCAAGGGAAGGGTATGCATTTAAATAGAGAGAAGAATGAAATGAGAGTAATGTCGTCAGAGAGAAAGAGTGCAACCGTGAGAAATTGGGAGAGAGGGCAAGGGATGTTAGAATCTCAAAGGTTCTAGGCAACCTGGTCATAGAGCACACAGCGAGCCTCCAGGCAATGTGCTGTACGACAACATGGGCAGCCCAGGCAGCCTAGGCAGGCGGCAATGTACTACCAACCCTGTCGCACCTAGCTATAAGCGCAGGGCTGCCAACCGGTCCATACGTCTGGCAACCACCCCCCCGGCAGCGTGGCGCACCGCTACCCTCTCGCTCTGAAGTCTAACTCACTCTCTCTCTCTGAATTCCTATTGTCTCATCTATCAACTTCTCTATTGATACTACATATTAAATGGAAGGTCTCGACATGGCTTAAAACAAAACCCACCACTGGTTAGCAAATGACGAGACCTTTGCAGAGATACAAAGAACATAGTTATACGTTGTCACACTCAATATAAGCAGCCAACACGGCACAGCGGCACACGGCACCGCACCGGCACACGGCACCGCACCGCGGCGGCACAGTGGAGTACCAAGGAGTACAATCAGGTTGCGTTGCCACGCACTGGGCGTCACAATATATATATATATATATATGTATATATATGCGCGTGTGTGTGTGTGTAATTTACAATATAAGCCCACAAGCCCACACTTATTGTAAAGTAGGTCACATAACTCTTTGCCATGGTTGATTATCCCGGAATGGACACATATGTTGCCTACATTGTGTGTGAACTAGAACGATATATGTATACGTATTTGTATACGTATATGTATGCATATGCATATACTGCGCATATACGTATATGTATAACGACTCTTTGAATTTCATAACTGCATTAATACTTAACCAATGTTCTTCATGTTTTGGCTGTAAATAGTTATGTTATATCTTTACAGCCCTATGCAAAAAAACATGTAACATTATCCATACATCATGGAATGTCGCTGAAATGACGAGCCTCAAAGCAAACCCGGAAGGAACAAATTGCAGGATAGCCAGTCTTTGCCTTCCACAGCATAAAAAGAAGAACAAGAAGCAGCAGGGAAGGTCAAGCAAAGTAGATGAGTCACCCCTGATTTACCCAACCAGAATATATCAGTCAGCCCATTTACCACATGCTCTGAATCATCAACCGCCCAGCTCGAGAATGGGAAACCTCAACCAATCACCGCCCACCTGTGTCAACCAATCACCTCCCGAGTTTCGAATGAAGTCAACGATCCAGCACCCAGCACCCAGCATCGTCCCTTTACACTGAGAATTAGACCGAGAATATGTTTATGCTAATGCAACATGAACGCCCCGAAGTCTACCGACATAAATGGGAATAAAAGACAACCTGCAAGATGATGGAAACGCAGATATAAGAACCTCCAAGTTACTATATCTACCCAGAAAGATACAAGCAGATTCATGTTGGACTAGGAATAAAGGCCTATCCAAGTTTACGAGAGATATCTCGATCATTAAGCTAAGTAAACGATCATTAACTATGTATTATTATACCTTGGAAGTACACCATTATGTCCATACCAAACTTCCAAGTCTAAGCTAAGTGTTTACCTCACAATAACCACACAACCATTTTCCCTATAACCTTGTGACTTCGAGACCTGAGAAACGAGAGTCAAATATAATGCCGCATATTACCTCTAGAAAATTAGAGAGGAGTATGCAACCACACCTCAATACTATTCTAAAACCTTCGGGCTCAGAGTAACGAATTAAAAGTGTTGGCTTGCCCCAGCCTGCCCCTACCCACCCGGAGAGTACCTGCCTGCGGTATTCCTGAAGTCCTACCTGTGGACGCCCTGCCTACCTGAAGTCTGGACCCTGGACTACTGCTCGAGTGACGCCGTACACCCCTGAAGTGCTGCTCCACGGACCCACGACCAACGTTGGCCAGACTTGTACTCTCGACCCCTGCCCTCCAAGTACCATAAGTGTCCCTGTGTATCTTACGTTGTGTTTTTATTGTTGAGGTAATAAGGTAAAATATGTGAAACGTGCTGTGTTAAGTTATTCTGTGATCTGTGCCTAAGGTAATTTATTTTGCGTACTGTGTTCATCCTTCAGAACTTTATATATCGCCCGTGTTAGATTTGTGACTAAACTCTAAACCTGTTCATTGAATTTGTCAAAAACGTATTACGCATACGTTATATAGTTGTGTTCAATCAGTTACCTTGCCACACGCTTACAGATTTTTACATATATATGTATTCTGTTATGTATTGTGTGAGTTGAAGTCGCAGTGTATTTCGTGAATTTATTTCCTTCTTTAAAAAATTTTACCTAGAACCTACGCCCATTTTCATAACGAAACTACTTATTCCCGTGAGAATTAATCCACTTCCCGAACTCCCCATTTTAAGCTCAGTTATATAATCGCATTTGTAATTATTTTATGAACTCGTATTACCGTTCATGTAGTTTCTATTGCTTAATTCTACATCATCCCTCTTACACTCCGTATTTTAGTGCATGTAATTTAAAGTCTCTGTTAACTCGTTCAGAACTCCTATTAATACTGCTGTAAGTATTATTTAGCATAACTTCGTCGTATGCGCCCAGTTTATATCATTTATTAATTCATTATTAATTACTCTTTGACGCTTTCAATTATACCCGCGTTCCCAGAGTCCTTCTTGATTAACTTTGTTTATTCAACTTAGTTTGCCTCTCTTTTACATTGTATTGATTTATTCAGTATATTCCTTACTCCATATGCTTTAAGTTTACATCTGAATTCCTAAGTTCGATTCGTTATTATTTCATATAATCGTCGACGTGAATATTAGATATAAAATAAGAACTCGTATCTAATTATATTATAAATATAATTAATTGTGAATTAAATTATTCATTCTTCTGCCACCATTTATATTGAACTATTCTTGAAACTTAGTTCCTAGTCGCATTAACTCTAAATTAAATTTCCAACCCCGCAGTCCATCTCATGACCTGACCTCCAGTGGTTAAAATACTACGGTCACTTTAGGATACGCGGCAAGCTACCTAGCACACCTTTGTTTACCGTGTGACTCGCCCCGCTTACCTGTGCGTTTGTTTTCCCCCTCAACTCCTCTCATCTCTCCTTTTGAGTTATTCGTTATTTATATATTTCATTACTTCTTTCACGGAAGACACTCGGCTCCCATTGATTGTTATTCTTGAGGGTTACCATTATTTATATACCTGTATCATTTGGTTGCTATATTTTGATTACCTGATACTTAACCACAGTTGTTCATGATACGATACTCTCTGATTAAGAGCCCCAATTCGCCAACATTATATTGTCGGTGTATTGATTATTATTATTGTGAATTAGAAAGGAATGTGGTGTAATGCCCTCGAAAATGTCCCGCACCCACAATAATACTAACCCGAGTTGACGTCAGGTATAGCGTAAAATAGTCGTAGATGGTAAGTCCAATAAACTCGTCTCGAGAGACTATCACCGTGGTTCGAAAATAGTCGTAGATGGTAAGTCCAATAAACTCATCTCGAGAGACCATCACCGTGGTTCTTAAAAATCGGACTAAGGTTGCTATACTTTTGTACGTCCGTGGTAGTACAGTGGGTTAGCGCGCGGGCCTGGTGGTGATGGTGGTGCGTCACTAACCAGGGTTCGAACCCCACCCAAGGCATCTCAAAACCTGTGGGTTTTTAGGGGGGTTAAATTCCCTTCAGAGGTTCGTACCCCGCGCCAGGTACCAGGAAAGGTTGATCCTAAAGGTAGCCTGGGGAGAATTCCCATTCCTATTTAACCTGGAAAAACCTAGCATTTCATTGGTGGCAGCGGTGGGATCGTGACCAGGTAGCTACGTGGAGCACCCGTCACGCGAACCCTATACCAAGAATTGAGATGGCTAAGGTAAAAAGGCTACGATACCCTACGACCTTACGAGGCTAGGGACTAGCCTAACTAAAAAGGAATGTGGTGTAATGCCCTCGAAAATGTCCCGCACCCACAATAATACTAACCCGAGTTGACGTCAGGTATAGCGTAAAATAGTCGTAGATGGTAAGTCCAATAAACTCGTCTCGAGAGACTATCACCGTGGTTCGAAAATAGTCGTAGATGGTAAGTCCAATAAACTCATCTCGAGAGACCATCACCGTGGTTCTTAAAAATCGGACTAAGGTTGCTATACTTTTGTACGTCCGTGGTAGTACAGTGGGTTAGCGCGCGGGCCTGGTGGTGATGGTGGTGCGTCACTAACCAGGGTTCGAACCCCACCCAAGGCATCTCAAAACCTGTGGGTTTTTAGGGGGGTTAAATTCCCTTCAGAGGTTCGTACCCCGCGCCAGGTACCAGGAAAGGTTGATCCTAAAGGTAGCCTGGGGAGAATTCCCATTCCTATTTAACCTGGAAAAACCTAGCATTTCATCCAAGATACAAGTCTATATTTGTACCTTGGGTATTATAATTATTATGTGAAGACAGTCTACGTCTCCTCCAGCTAGACAGTACTTTGAATAAAACCCCATTGATAATCTTACATGTGTGTTGTTATTGAGTTCTATATTATCCTATTGAATACCTATTCTGTGTTCGTAAGAACGTGCTAGATGTGACCCTGTCCAGCTTTACCTAGGTCTATCAGTCCATAATTGGATCGTAATACAGACTATATCACGAGTTATAAACCATTATAATCCGACATAACAGTCGCAATGTCATTATATCACGTATGCTTTTCGTAACGTAAAATCAGGGTTTTTGGTGACTTTTTAACTCCTTCACATTTTCAACAATATCTTCACATAGGTCTCTAGCTCCTATCAAAAACAATATTCCCTGGTAATCTCAAGTAAATCTAATTGATTTTCGATTTTCTGTGATTATTTAAAACACCAAATGTATTGAACGGAGATACAGCATTTTAACCCCTTCTGTACAGTGCCCATATGTGCGGCCCGGTGAAATACTGGTCCGGTATTATTCCACGATGGTGTTGGAACATTTTGAGGCCGGTTTTGTAACATGTGATATTAATGACCCAAGGACCCCCCCTCCCCCCAGGGGGTAGGATACCCCCTTAACACCAGGTTCCTTGTTATCGCTAATTAATAAGAGGCATCAGTACAGACCGGGAGTCAAACCTGGGTCCCCTTAGTCGTGAGCCAATAATGCTACCAATACGCCGTAAGACTGAGAATATGTGACCGAAGTTATCCCTCCGGTGTTCATTGCAGGATTTAAATTACATGTATATGTGATGCTTCGTAATTCGATTAGGAAAACTGATAAGAATAGTTTAACCGGATCATTATCGTATGCACTGATAAAGGTCGTTGCACACTGACACGACAGCCCCTTCAAGACTGGCACGAAAACATCCACAACACATACAAATCATGTGTCTTGCCGAATTTACTAGAGATCGCGGCGTAAATGGCTGGCATCGTTAGTCGTATCTCTACCGTATCTCTTCCGCACGACTTGATAAGACTCTAGCCATGCCGATACGGTGGAGAAACGAATGCTACGAAGAAGATAGGAAAAGTCGTGCGAAGGGTACACGACTAGTCCACGGAAAAGATACGACCCAAAAGACTGCGATACAACTCAGAAGAATCGTATCGACGCCATGAGACGTGCAACCGGATTGAGGCTAGACGCACGGTTGCCAACTCGACCGTTGCCAATTTTCCGCACGGAAGAGATTCGGTCCGCAAGGCAGGTTTACGCACCAGACGACGTTGATAGGGGCCATACAGTTTTGATACGGACCATACATCTTTGATACGGACCACACGATTGTGATACGGCGAGTTCGTGATGGAGACCAGACTCAGACGATTTATTACAGTTGCCGGGGGATTCCCACGAACTTTTCAAAAGCTCAAAATCTCGTATCGACCCCCGATACTTCGCTTGGACCGTGAGAGTCACCCACGGCTAATTTCCGATATCCACGATTATGTTGCCGATTCGCCGTATCAGGCTGAAATTTCGAGTCGGGAACTCGCCTGGAAGGGCTTTGGTGTCAGTGGGCAACGACCTTAAGTGTTATTGTATACTAATATAATAGTCAACTTTTTCAGGAAGTAGGTAAAATGTAATAAATATTTAAAAAGTCAGGAGTATTATCAAAACAGTTTACCTTCACCTTGAATCATGAAAAATAAAAAATAAATACTTGCATTTTCTTTTCTGAATTTTACATCAGCAGTCCAAATAAAGATACAGGTGACCTTTTCAGACAACTTTCAGTCATCTACTGTACTTCTCAATTCTCAGCTCGTTTTTCCCCTGTCCAATTACTCTTTTTTCCTATTTTACTCCAGCTATCTGGTCTGGTCCGTGTAAGGATTTCTCAACAATATATCAAACTATTAGAAGTTTAAGTAATTTGATAGTTGGAAACTATATTTGTATATACCTTTATGTACAGTACCTATAGTAATTATTACTGTTAATGTGGTGAAATTTGCATGAACAACAATTTATAATGAGACAGAAAATGTATTCATACAATACACATAATTATATGCATACATTATATATATATAATGTACAGTATACGTGAGTGTGTGTGTGTGTGTGTGTGTGTGTGTGTAACCTTACTCTTCTACTGACACCAATCTTTTGTTCTTAACTATCCTTCTCTGTTGTCCGTATACACTGATGGACATCTTGTCAATGAATATCCATTATGGGGGGTGACCTGCATTTGTTATCTTCTTAACAAAAATATACAGTCCTCCAAGAATTATTAAGGGGGCCCAGCTCGTGTTCTTAATATCTCTTTCTCCCTCTCTCACTGGGTTGTATCCATTTGGCCCCATTCAGCCTACTGTTTCAAGACGTTTATCCCCATCCAGGTGTCGATTTCTTCCTGGCAAACAATAGCAAGTCAGCATTATATGTCGAAATCCGGCTTCGCCAGAAATATTTGTCTATCGAAAAATTTACAAATTTAGCCTGCTGTCAAAAATATTAAAAGAACAAATGCTGGCTCGCGGTATCGACACCTGGATGGGGATACAAGTCTTAAAACAGTAGGCTGAATGGGGCCGAAAGGATACAACCCAGAGCAAGAGGGAGAAAGGGAGAATATAAAAACGAGGTGAGCCCCCTTATTAATTCTAGGAGGATTGTTTTATTATTTTATTATTTGTTCAGAAAAACTGATATTTGAACACTCTGAGTCCCCTGCATAAGTACATTAGGTATTATAATCTTACAACTAATGGGGCTAAACATGAGGGGGAAGGGGGGCCAGACATAAGTATATACCTCCCTTCAGATTTCGACAGTAGTCAACTTTGTCATTGATATCGGCAATTGATTTTAAAACCTGGTAGCCAAAAGGGTGAGAAATTTATTATTTAGGGAAATTTTACTTTATGGAATATGTGTGTTTTTTTTTTCTTTTTCTGGCCCTTCCTTCTCCCTCTTGTTTAACCTCAATAGTTTTAAGATTATATAGTTTGGCGATCTTAAGACGTTCGGCCCATTAATTTGGCGACCTTTCGTGTCATTTAAGTGTCCATTTGTGCCTGGTGAACGATAGCTAGCCTGTAATTTAGGAGGAACTTGCCTTCAACAAGGATATTTTTCTACCGAAAATGTACAAATTTACCTAGAAGGGGTATCTTAGCGATGTTTGTGTTTACATTTTGATGGAGGTTTAGGGAGAAAACTAAAACAAAATATCAATATACATATGAATTAATTAACCAAAAAATAAACCCTAC
>JBAKBP010039506.1:0-14872 GCA_037953745.1 Lithodes maja | reverse complement strand
CTATGTGCTTTCCTTTGAGTGCGAGTTCTGTAAAGATTAATTTTCGGGTTTTAATTAACATCATTCTGTCCAAAATTGTGGACTCTACCGAAATACACTCGTTCAAGAATTTGTTTTTTTCGAGTTTCTTTTGAATTGCTTTTTGGAAATTTGATTGATTAATATTTTCTTGGAGTATTCTTTTTGGATTTTTTTGTTTTTTTTTTTCGTTCGGTTGATCACACGATCTTTTGGGGACCTTCAGATAATATTCCTTACTTTTTTTTCCATTTTTTGTATGTTCGTGTTTGCCTTTTAATATTGCTACGGGCTATATACCTGTATAAATCGTTAATTTTCGTTCGCTAATATTGTGGCAATATTTTTGTTCATGAGGATTTTTCCTAAGCTGAAAGTTTTTTTTTTCCCCTGGCGTTTAATTTCGTGTTTTTTTTTTTAAATCACAGGATATTGTTATTCATGTATTTCCCATTGTTTATATGAGCTGCTTACTGTTCAATTGTTCAAGTGTACTCTTTATTCTAACTTGCCCGATTTTCTCGAGTTGAGATCATACGTTTAATTACGTTTAATTACCGTGGAGTGCTTTATTTAGAATAAGGGAAGATTTTATTCTTGGGATTACTTTTTATTTTGTTTTTGCCCAGAGTTTAACCATTCTATATATTTAGTATTTTTTTGCCTGAAACATAGGCTAGTTTGGCTAATATAGATGTTGGATTCACTGTTGTGGCAGTATTTTCACTGGAAATAATTACTATTGGAAAATAATTTGGGGGTGCTTTGGGAAACTGAAACAAAATTCTCAGAGTATATTGACAATATTTTTGTTCGTGGTTTTCGTTGGAGGACGGCCATAGAGGAGAAAGAAAATATTAGTATATTCTATTATATACAACTATCTTTGAAATTGATTTGTATTCTCAACATTTATATGTGTTGTGTGGAATTTTATGATTCTATGATAAAATAAAAAGCAGGAGTTAGTTTATTAATGTCTGTATGTACGGTACTTGAATTGACATCTAAGCGTTTTTATTTTGGGTTTTGTTTAATGTACTTATTTTGGAATTAATTGTACACAAAGTTGAAACTGGGGTTTTGCTTCGACGAGTGTGTGAATTTATTTTATATTTTAGAATTGGGCATAGGAATTGCATTATTTTGGAAAACGGGTAGCTCCCGGTAGAAAAGATTTATTACAATTTTAGTTGAATATTCTATGTGATGTTATTTGCGAAATGATTTTTTTTTCAAAATAGGAATGGATTTTTTTTTTTTTTTTTTTAAGAGACAATGAACGGAGGAAGGAAAAACACAGATGAAACAAAAAGGCCCATGTTCCTAAAGGCATCCTCCATTCATAAAATTTGTGTAACAACTGGATTTAAACATTTGTAGATTGTAAGTTTGTGGAAAGCAATTCGAGGGAAGTGAATTCCAAAGAGTAGTAGCTCTGGGGATAAATGAATTCTGATAAGCAGAAGTTCTGCATTGTGGAGGAGAAAGTGTAAATTCATGGGCGCTCTCAGCTGCCCTAGTTCTACGGGGAAAGATGTGGAGAGGCGGCACAATTGAAGCAAGTTCCTCGGAACAATTGCTGTGAAAATATCTGTAGAATAATGCAAGGGATGCAACGTTTCTTCGTATGGATAATGTAGGAAGGTCCTGTGTGATTGCAGGGTTATTTATTAATCTAATAGCTTTATTTTGAATTTTGTCCAACTGCCTCAATGCAACCACTCCACTTCCACTCCACAGAGGTGAACAGTAATCCATCTGAGAACGCACATGACTTTTATATATTTCGGCCAACTGCTCGTCAGTGAAGAATTCTCAAACTCTGTACAGGAGTCCCAGTTTTTTAGAGGCATTCTTAGCAATGCTTCTAACATAATGTGTCCAGCTCAAGTTAGTAGTTAATGTTACACCGAGAATGTCAATACTAGGGGAAGTGGGAATATTTTCATTAAAATATATATGGGAGTCAGTGAGATTCTGTCGGTTAGAAAATTGAATGTACTTGGTTTTCTGTGCATTAAAGGAAACTATATTCTTTTGTCCTCATTCATTAATTCTAGAAAGGTCCTGGTTCAGAGAAATTGCAGTGTTTATTTTTGAATTTATAAGATCGGGTTGGGTGAAAGAATTGGTAAATGTGAAGGAACTGTGGAGTGTTGAGTCATCTGCGTAGGAATGTATTGGATTATGAGTGGTAGATATGAGATCATTGATATGAATGAGGAACAGAGTTGGGGCCAAAACTGATCCCTGGAGAACACCAGCATTTATTGAGTGAAATTGAGAATAAAGGCCATCTACCATTACACATATTTTTCTGTTATGAAGATAAGAAGAAATTAGTGGAACTAATGATGCAAGGCCGTAGTGTGACATCTTCGACAATAAGGATTGATGCCAGACTCTATCGAATGCCTTTGATAATTATATCCAGTGCTATTGTATGTGTTTCACCATGTTGGTCTGTAGCTTGGTTGATTTGATGCGTAAGAAGGCAAAGAATGTCTGCAGTTGATCGACATCGTCTAAAACCATATTGCACACCAAGGGGATTTGGATTCTGTGTTTCATATTGATCTATATCATGTTCCTATAGATAGGATGATTATTCCTTTTATTTTTACATCTTGTTTTAACTATAGATTTGTTTCGGTTTTATATTGTTTTTTTGTTTATTATTATAAACTTGAATGGTATTATGATACATGCCACGGGATTGTGGAATTGTGTTTATTACTATTTGGTGTCTTTCCTATGGGTAGGTATTTTATTTTATTTTATTTCACTACAATTGTATATGTGTGATTTTTCCCTAGGATTTTTTTTGCAGCTATATATTTTTGTTTCACCTTGTTTTATGTCAATATTACTTTGCTTTGTTAATTGTATTACTTCAAACTTCATTGCAAATGAGTTTTTATTCTTTTTGGGTTTCTTATTATGATTTTGTTTGAAGATAATACATATAGTAATTTTCTTTTGTTCATTGTCTTAGCAAGTATGTTTGCTTTGTTCAATTTTGTTTCTGTCTTTTATAATTTTACTATAACCTTTATGTTTTATTAACAAAATTCTTAGAACATTTCCAATTCCACTTTCGATTTTTGTCTTCAATTTTTGTTTTTTAAACTTCTTGAACTTCCGTCTGCCTCTACTCGTCAGTACTGTTTTCCAGACTATTAACCCGAAAACGGCGAGGGGGGGGGGGTATTGAACTAGCTCCCCATGGGCGAGCATATTGGCTCCATTCAGGCCTATAATCGTCATTTTACGATAAATATCGTTATTACTTATTCATATGAGCCTATTTTGCCTTCACTATGAAGATAGTAACCTGTAACAACAATAAAACAAGTGAAAATATCATTTTTCTGGTCAAAATCGCGAATATAGATGGACCAGCCCATTCATGAATTATGGAGAAAATTGAGGCAACCCCTCCCTCCACGAGGCCTCAAGCCACACTGAGCCTACTCATACACACACTCGGTCATGTAACACACCGCTAGGCACATAAGCACATCCTCCACACAGTTTGCTAATGTTAGCACAAAATTATACCAACGAATTAGGGAATAACAGGGAAAATAGGTGATAATTGAAGGGGGAGGGGAAAGGGAGGAAGGAGGGGATGTGGAGGAGTGATCGGTATAGGGAAAACAAAAATTGTTTAGTGCTACTGGGGCTGTTTAAATGTTTTCTTTAGGCCTCCCTCTTAAGAGCTTTGCCGCCGTTGCCCAGTAAAACCTCTTAAGAGCGTTGCAGCCGTTTACGGGTTAAGCCTACCTTTGCATCTGTAGTCACCCAGGCACTGTTCGTGTGACCAATGATGAACTTGTGTTGTAGAGGTGCTGCGAGATGACCAAAGGTAGCAAGAAGTAGCGAGAGAGGGATGGAGTTCGTTGATTCAAACCTTACTCACTTTAACTGAAAATTATTTTACTCTCATATAATTTTAAGTGCTTGCCTTGCGGTGGGTACGCAAGAATTTAGTGGGGGCGTATTACATTTCAAGTTTATATTATATACTATGCAATCATTATAACCATCTATCATATATTTTTAAGCTAATATACTTCTATGATTGATTTAATGAAGGCAACTGTACAATCTCGAGGTTATCCATTGTAACTCCTTGGTAAGAATGTTGTGAGTCAGCTCACTGCTTACACCCCTTTAAAGCTTACCTCAACACTCCTGATACCTCTCCACACTGTAACCATGTGATAGAAGGGGTCTTGGTCAATTTCCATCATTCTAAGGGGTGTGGCAGAGTAGCAGAGCTAAGAGGTAGGGAGGAGTTTGGACGACAGATAGATTTTAACCACAGGCCAGACAAGACGCCTTTTAGAGTTCCCTCTCAATATAGGGAAGACTATCTCACTTACTTAAGATTAGTACTCTGTATATTATTTTAGTTTGTACTTGAATATATCAAAGTGGTTTTGGACCAGAGATCTTTATTTTGCCCCTTTACCTATATATAATATGTATAGAGTATAAGTGGGATGGTGGCGGCGATCATACCAATTATCTATCATCATCGAGCAGAGAGAACGGAAAGCTGAGATCAACCTAGCTTCAATCAACCTTTAACTAAAGCATAATATCTACATCTCTTAAGGCCATCGACACCTTCAGTCAGCCTTATATAGAGTCAACAGCTAAACCAAGATAGGAGCGTACCTCTAAACGTCTTCCTAATCTTATTACCCATACTTACAGTGACTGTCAAAAGTCTTACATTATGTAGCGGTGACTATTTGGTTGCCCTTTTTACCTCTTACCTTAATTGTCCTGGTTTATGCTTGTAGTTGAGGTTTTCACTGTAAAAACATGTTGAAAAGTAACTTGTTAAGGTATTGATTTGAAGTAAAGACACTGTTGGGTTTTTCTAGGGTTTTATTACCAACAAAATAGATTATGCTTAATTAGGGGCTGGTTTGAGTTATTGATTGTCTTTGCAGGTATTGTAGCTACCCGACTGGGAAATACCTACAGCTTTGCACTATATTATAAAATCAATTAGATTGAGTTAATTCCTGTGATTATAATCTTTCCTGTAAAAGAATAAAGAATAAGAATAGCAAACAAATATAATGGTGCACACACTAATTATTGCACAGTATCGCACTGTCACTGTATATGTCACTGTATTAATTACCACGGCCGCATGAAGGGTTCACCTTCCTATGTGGCTCTCTGATCTGCTACTAAACAATGCCGGGGGGGGGGCCCGAGCGTGCCGGCTTCTGACCAGTGTGGAGTCATATGATACATGTTGCTAGCAATCATTGGAGTTGCTGCAATACTTTAACCCTTCTTTAGCGGGGTCGGACTTAAGTCCGATACAAGAAAATTGGACTAAATGGCGGGGTCGGACTTAAGTCCGTGGGCGTATTCCCGCCCTAATTTAGGTGGAAAGCGAAACTTGGTGATCAGGCGGTGTACTACAAGGGCCCACCCACACATCCCCACTGTGTGACCGTGACTAAGTGACCCTCAAGCAGCCATAATGGAAGGTCAAGATTTGCACGTGTTCGATTTGGTGGCCGCCATCCCTAGTGCGTCGCGCCACCCTACTAACCACGCCCGGCTTACCACCCAGGAACTAGATATCATGCTGAACTCTTCAGAACTTTCTAATAAGCTGTTGGATGAAACCGTCGAAGGTCTGGGTGAGAGTTTTGGTAGTGTGGATGACTCGGAAGACGAAAATAACCCGATCATAGGCTTTCACCCCAAGCATAATTTGCGTGGGGTGGATGTTGTGGTTGATATTGGACAGACCCTTGAGCAAATTGGAGACGTTCCTGACGAAGAACATACTGGTGTGGGTGTTGATAAGTACAATTTATATTTTATAATTGCTTGAAAATGTGATTGCAAGCATTTTATCACCTTACGAGCGGCTGGTGGAGTATATTTCACTGTGCCGCCCAGCGGGTTTTTTTTTTTACCCTAAATGGGGTTGTTCCATGCTCTTTTTCATGCATAAACAAGACCCAGAGCGTAATACAAGTATGTATCCTGAAAGTGCGTAAATTGAGCTTTCCAATGACACCCGAACCATCCTTTTACGATCACTGGTTGTTTTTCAACGATCGTAAAACACGAGTGCAAAAACCCTAAAATACGGTAATTTCCTTATATAATTCCCTGTGTGGCGAGCGGTCTTGAGGTAATTTATGCTCCTAATCACCGCTCCGCTCTCTCTCAGAGCACATTACGTCCTCAAAATTGCACTCTACAAGAAATTTCCTTTGCATTTTATAGCGTATTATTTGCAGGCGTTCGGTAAATTTCTTACGGTAATACAAACAACGAAAGATTGAATATTTGTGCTTGGCATTATATGATTGTGGAGAACAGATGTAGGCCTACCGTATATATTATGTTTTCATATATAGGATACATGTGTAACATTTTTATATTATCACGACTCTCTCTCTCTCTCTGTCTCACTCTCTTTGTTTGTACTCCTTCGTACTCTCTTTGTCTGATGTAGGCCAGGGCACGCCCCTAACTAATCTCTTCCCTCTCAGGGGAAATCACACCTAGCAGATGTTCTTGACCTCCCCTCTCTCTCTGTCTGTCGCTTCCTCTCTGGCTCTACCTATACTGCATGTGACATTGAAATTGCTTGAGAGTTTGATTGCAAGCATTTTATAGCGTATTATTTGCAGGCGTTCGGTAAATTTTTCACGATAACCAGGGTGTATGGTACATTTCTCACGATAATACAAGCAACAACGAAGCTTGGCGAAGATTGTGGTCTACAATATACCTTTTTATAATTGCATGTGACCTTGTAATTGCTTGAAAGTTTGATTGCAAGCATTTTATAGCGTATTATTTTCAGGCGTTCAATAAATTTGATAAATATATCAATATAAGTCCTGTGGGACTATGAAATAGCTATTATTGGACAAGGACAATATTTTGTTCATCCCTCCACTGGAACATCAACAACAATGTCAACAACGTATCGCCGTCGGTAATCGTAAGATTCAGAGTCGTAAAGATTCCAGGACGAGCTCAATAGAAAATGAATGAATGAAATGAATGAGTGTGCAGTACTGCCAATACGTATAGCGACTTCCGCTAGATCTAGAGACCTTTACTTCGATCTAGCAGCAATGACTTACACTAGCGGTTTTGTTTTGAAATTTCAGAACAATTTCGAAGTGATATTATATGGATTTTGCCAATTCATATTTCTAGTGGTATTTATTATGTCTTACATCTAACAATATATGCTAGCGGATATAACTTCAATTGGTAACCCTCCCGCTCGAGTCGGCTCGAAGAAAATCGATAATGGTGGCACTTTAGTAAACAGGTGATAAACAAAACCGCATGCGGATCGGTTTGGTGTATCGGTATTATGGTAAGTTGGCTACCTACTATTGTTTATACGATATAGTAAGTAATGATAAGTAAATTATTATATATTATATATAAAACAAAAACAAAATTCCTGCAAAGCAAGCGAAACAGAAAGAGAGAGAGAATGCAGAAACTGAACTGAAGAAAGAGTGAACAAGATATAATAATACAGAAATATTACAAATATTACAAGCAAATAAATGAAATAGAGGGATTAGTTAGAGAAAATAATAATGAGAAATACATAATACGAATGAGGAAGAGGGAAAGCGAGAGAGAGAGAGAGAGAGAGAGAGAGAGAGACAGGAGGAGTGAGAGAGATTAGAGAAAATAGAGAGATTGCAAGCATTTTATAGGTATTATTTGCAGGCGTTCAGTAAATTTCTTACGGTAATACAAACAATGAAAGATTGAATATTTGTGCTTGGCATTATATGATTGTGGGGAACAGATGTAGGCCTACCGTATATATTATGTTTTCATATATATGATACATATGTAACATTGTTATATTATCACGACACTCTCTCTCTCTCTTGTCTCTTCCTCTCTGGGTCTACCTATAACCTACATTTATAATTGCATGTGACCTTGAAATTGCTTGAGAGTTTGATTGCAAGCATTTTATAGCGTATTATTTGCAGGCGTTCAGTAAATTTCTTACGGTAATACAAACAACCAAACAACGAAAGATTGAATATTTGTGCTGCACATCCCTCATACGAAATACCATTCCCACCGTATAGAGAGAATACAGAAACTGAACTGAAGAAAGAGTGAAAAAGATATAATAATACAGAAATATTACCAGCAAATAAATGAAATAGAGGGATTAGTTAGAGAAAATAATAATGAGAATTACATATACGGATGAGGAAGAGAGAAAGGGAGCACAAGAGAGGGAAAGCGAGCGAGCCAGAGCGAGAGAGAGAGAGAAAGACAGACAGACAGACAGGAGTGAGAGAGAGAGAGAGAAAGAGACAGACAGACAGGAGTGAGAGAGAGAGAGAAAGAAAGAAAGAGAGAGAGAGAGAGAGAGAGAATACAGAAATAAAGAGAAAAATAAGACCGATTACCTAAGATATAGTAGACGCGCGAGAGGCCGAAGTCAGGCCAAAGCGAACGCAACCGAACACGCCCGGGAAATAGACCACAAAGTACCTCCTCTTCCTCACCTCTTCCCACCCTCCACACTCATTCATAACATCCATTCATAGACTTATATGGGGAGACGAAGAGTTGCTCTTTCCAAAAATGATCGTTTCGTTCGCATTGGAGCCATAGTAACGGCGCTAGGGCGAGTGAAATTGAGCGAATATTTCGGGATTATGCCCGCTGAGCGGTACAGTGTAAAATACCTTACCACCCGCTAAATAAGGGTTAAGAAGACCGTGGGAACGCTTGCTTACTCTGCACGAATTGTACCAAGTCCTTTTATAGGTGGGGGAGATGATCTATCTATAGGGAGATCATTGCCAACTAGAATGTACAGTAGTATACTTAAGTAAGTTAATAACTGTTATAAGGGTGTGAGTTATATATGTGATTATATGAGTTACCCTAGAGTGTACAGTCGCTCAAAATGCGCTGTTACACCGCTCGGCCACGTAAAGTGAGGCCCACCGAACATATATATATCATCCCTATGACTTACATAATCCTATTCCCAGTGTATAGCAATGCCAAAGAAAGTATGAATTAGGTAAGAACCAACTTACACAGTCGCCTCGGCAGTTGCCAGCTTAGCCTTATGTCTACGAGTCAGGCGATCAACCCTGAAAGATAGGCGAAGGAAGAGGCCTACAAGGATTAGAATTATTACTGAGAGAGCCAAGGTAGGGGTTAGTACTGTAGGATAGATAACATCTGGGCTGATGGACATGGGAAGAGATGAACTAAGTAGATTAGTAAACTCAGAAGAATTCAATGCATTTAACATTTTAATGCTACGTGACTTGATGATTAGGTCTGAAGAGTTGCCTGTGAAAGAAATGTTAATTGGGATGAACTCAGAAGAGAGGTTAGTAATCAGGGCGAGGTGCTGATGAGAAGGTAGAGTATTGATGAGTGAATTCCTTACTTCACAGTGATCAGGGGCCTGATACATCCCTTGTGCATGAAATATATTTCTAGAATCTTGACAAATGAGAAACACCTGAGTCTGGTTAGGGAAGTAAAAGAATTGAATATCTAGCAAGTGTTTATGAAACACGGGGAGCTGAGGAGCCGGAGCGTAAGTACAGTCTTTCATAGCTCCAGTGTCAGTCACAGTGGTTTGAGTCAAGGTAAGTTCGCATGCAGTTTTGTCCGGGGACGTAAAGGAAAACACATACGCTGGACACACATATAGATGAAGATACGAGGACCTACATTAGTTAAGTGCGTCATTGTCAGTCACAGTCACAAGTTGAAGGTCGTTGGAAACGAGCATCATGTCCGCTGTATCAGTCACGGTTAGTAATCTTCCGTCGAAGAGAAACGGGAACGGGATAATTTTCCAAGCATTGAACATGTGTGAGGACTTGAACGGGATGTGGACTAATATTGATGAGTGCGTAAGAACTGCTTCCAATAGAGGGTAGTAGAACTCGCATTCACCTGCTTCAAATAGCGGCATCAGGGAATACTGGTCTTTCGCTATCTCTATTGCCGTACTGAGATGTTCTACAGGTACTAGGTCACTGGTGACTCGGCTTAGGGCAGCATCAACGAGATTTGCTATAACCCTCTTCGTACCCAGAAATAAATCGCTAACATCGTCCTCAGTAGCTTGCAGGAACTCGGACAAGTCAATACTTTATCTGTGGAATGTCCATCAGAAACTAGAGAATTAACTACTTGTGTCAAGTTATTAATAGTCGAAATTACCGAGTTAACTGTCGTGAATACATCCTTCATTACTATTGAGTCGTAATTCAAGACTCTATTCATGGCTCTTGCTGCTGTCTCCAGTACACTAAAGGCCACGTCATACAGAACTCGAATCCACCAGAACCCACTGGAATCGAACTTTTCACCGGAATTGACGAGAATTACGCGGCCTTAATCGAGTGTGACTTCAGAGTAGAATGCGACCCGTCAATGACCGGAATGTAACTCGAACGTAACTCGATGGACTCGAATGTAACCCAAATATGACTCGATGTTAACCAGTAAGTGACTCGAAGGAAACCGGATGTGGAAAGAAGACTATTCGATCCCAAGTCGAATGCAACGCGAATGACCAGAATGAGACCGGAATGTCAGCATATCATGACCAGAATTACATGAAGTTAAGTCGAACGTAAGTGGAACTAAGTTTAACGTAACTCGAACGTAAGTGGAACGTGACTCGAATAGGCAGAAGGTGACTCGATGAGGAACCTTTGAGTATATAAAGGGAGGATTGGCTCACAGGCACACCAGTAGTAACAGGGCACTCACCACGGCAACATAAGCACTTTCAATCACATACACACATACACGTACATGAGGGGAGGGGGGGGTGTGGAGATAGGGTTTTTCTGGACCCCCTTCTCCCTCATGTTTAGCCCCATTAGTTTTTGAGATGTTATGACGTTCATTCCATTAGTTTGGCGGTTATAAAAAAAATTGCCCTATTTCTTTGTTAATATTAAGACCTTTTGTGCCATTTAGGCATAGGTTTATTTCATGGCGAGCGATAGCGAGCCTGTAACTTTAGGAGGAACTGGCCATCGGCTGGGACACTTCTACCGAAAAATGTACAAATTAATCTCGAATTGAGTGTGTTTTTTAAGCTTTGATGGATGTCTAGCGAAGAAAGTAAAAACAAAAAAATATATATAGGCTAAATAAAAAATAGACCAAAAAGTAACCATACCCCCTTAACTCACACAGCTGGGGTGAAGGAAGAACACTTTTCACTGGTAGACACAACTGAGGGGAAGCCGGAGTTAAGGTGTGGAGAGTTAGATGAGTAAATTTGATTCCAGGTACTACTTGAAATACAATGGCCTCGTATATGGCCGATTTTATATTTTATTTTATTTATTATTATTTGTTTGTTTGTTTTTTTCAATCCGTTATATATTTGGGGCCGCACCTAGTCGAGTTATATTCTGGTTGTATTCCAGTTACCTTCTAGTTGGATTCCACTTGTATTCTAGTACTTCTAGTCATGTTCGAGTCGACATCCAGTGTACAGTCGATACATCAAGCAAGTATGCAGTCATCTACCAGTCATATTCTAGTCGGCATCCAGTTGTATTCTTCTTAATTCGAGTTATATTCAACTCTCATTCCATTACATTCAATTTTAAAGTGGAATAATCAACTTGTCATCCAGTTGACTTCCGGTCATTATTGAGTGGCATCGAGTTACATTCAAGTAATTCGAGTCGGTATCGACTATAAAAATTACATCAGAACATGACCAGAGTAGGTAGAATGCGACTCTAATGCGACTCGAATGCGACCAGGATACGACTAGAATGTAACTCGATAATTTTTAACGGTTTTTTCACTCGATAAATCGTAGAAAGTTAACGCATGCACTAACTTTTTGCTCACTCACTCGATCAATCGAGTGACGACTAGAACATCACTCGAAACACAAGAATAGACAAGAATCTAACTAGAACACGTACAAGAATAGACCAGAATGGGGAAGAAGTGGCTAAAATTTGAATTTTTGAATTCATTCCGGTGGGTTCTGGTGGATTAGAGTTCTGTATGACGCGGCCTTAAGTCTCTTTCCCAGCTTTTCAACATCAGCAGCTTGGGCTGTTCCAAAGAGCTCATGGGAGATCAAGCCAACACAATTGAAAAGTCCTCTCTTTGTACGCCGTGAGTGAGCGTGTTTGGCTACCTGGATAGGGTCTTCAGGCAGGACCAATTGGATCTTCCGTAATTTACGATTCATACAAGCTACACGTGAGCGTTGGAGTATAACTGTAAGTCGTAAGTCACAGGGCATTGTCTGATTAGTCAGTAGGAAGGTAAAAATAGAGTGTAATTTGTCTAGGCGACGTTGGAGCGTCTCAACACTACGGGGGATTGAAAGATGTCTCCGAAATCATACTGAACTGCTACTACATCTTCCACAATTAGCACTCTTCCAACTTTGGCTACAAGGGTGCCAGGTTTCAGATACGAGGGTGTCGTAGAATCAACCATAATTAGTGTTCCAAGTAGAAGAAGGGCTTTCATTAACCAGACCATCTTTCTCGGGAGAAAGGCAATATTCTACTCGTAGGGGTACTAATAGAATACTTCACTCGCCCAGTAGGATGTACGTGGGGAATGGCTTGCTCTGTCAGATATGCGACGTTGACAGAACGATGATGTGTATAGAATATTTCACTCTCTAACTAGAGTGGTCTTACTTGAGTGGTCTCACTTCACTCTCTTTCTAGAGTGGTCTTGCTTCACTCTCTTATTAGAGTGGTCTTAGAACGCTCTGCTAGCAGATCGAAGCTTCCGCCTATACTCGTTTGTCTGTGCCGAGTCAGTCTTGGTCGGTGCATTTGGTTGCACCGCCAAAGGTGATGGATCAGGTATAATATGGCTATCTACGGAGAGTTCTGGGCTCACCCGTTTTAACCTGTCACCATGAATTACTTCTACCTTGTTTGTGGTAGGGTCTCGAACCTCATACTTGTTACCGGATGCTGTGTCCGTAACGACATAGGGTCCACTATACTTCGGCAAGAGCTTAGTCATTCTCGTCGGATCTAGGCACATAACTATGTCACCTACTTCAAGAACAGTTTGGTGCGCTCTTTTGTGCTGTTTCCTTATCATTTCTGCATGGGATGCCTGTAAATGATCTCGGACTTGATGGTGGATCTTGCTAAAGACCTGGAGTTGTCTCTTAGCATAGTCCTCTAGATTGTAGACTGGGGTGCTAGGCTTGGATAGCAGGTCATATAGCAGAATCTTGTCCTGTCCATAGACTATGTAGTGTGGCGTCTTACCTGTAGAGGAGTTTACAGAGCCGTTTACACAAGCTGCCACCTGTGGAAGCCAGTCTTCCCACGCTTCATGGAGCGGGTTTGTTACATGGCATAGGACTTCTAGGAGTGTCCTATTCATGTGTTCTACCAACCCATTTGGGGCTGGGTGGTATGCTGCAATGTACGATTGCTTGATATTGTAGATATCACAGATACTTGCAATCACCTGGTTCTTGAATTCCAACCCGTTGTCCGAAAGGAGCGTCTTAGGGCAGGAGAACGGACAGATGAGATGTTACTAGTGCATGAGCAACTTCATTCGCTGTTTTAGTTTTAAGCGTGGCTAAAACTACGAATCTTGAGAAGAAATCAACACATACTAGAAGATACTGTGAATCCTGGTGACTCCGTGGCAACTTCAGCAAATCCACTGATACAGTGTCGAATGGAAGTGAAGGCGTTGGATACTCCAAGATTGGTGCGGGACCATCACAGGTTCCCTTGTGCTGGGCGCAGGAGAGACATCTTGCTATGTGTTGTTCAACATCCTTTCTCATCGTTTTCCAGTAGTACTTCCTTCTGGTAGCGTCAAGCGTTCTGTCCCGTCCTGGATGACCAGCTTGGGGAGCCTCATGTTGCTGTTGAAGTACTGCTTCTGTAAGCGTGTCTGGAATCACTACACGAGGGCGTGCGTCAAGGTCTGTGGGAATAACTCTAACTAGTAGTCCGTCCAGCAACCTGAATTGCGTGTGAGGTACGGGTAGTTCTGGGAGAGTTGTGTTATCCCCTGATTCTAAGGAATAGATGACTTTGGACCACAGCATATCCTTGCTTTGCTCTTCCTTCACTTGGGCTTCTGTAAGCGTCGGTAGCTGGATCACTGGGGCTACTTGCACATTTCGTGAGAGTACGTCTGCCGTGGCGCCACGTTAGCTCTACCTTTGATATGATGCAGAGTCGGATCAAACTGTAATACCATCTCGTAACACCGTGCTAGTCTGCCAGTGAGGTTTTTACCACTTTGAATATCTTTGTTACCGCCTCATTGTCTGTGTAGAGGTCGATCTTATAACCAAGGATGATGTCTCTGAAATGTTTCAATGCCCAAGCTACTGCCAGGGTTTCCCATTCCGTCGTGTGATACCTAGTCTCAGCACCATTCAACACCCGACTTGCATATCCAATGACTTGCATCTTGCTTCGTTCATCTGGTTGCATTAGAACAGCTCCTAGCCCTTTGAGAGAGGCGTCGGTGCAGAGTGTGAATGGTCTGTCATGGTCTGGGAAGACTAGGACAGGCGTTCTGGTGAGTGCTTCTTTGAGGTTGGTGAATGCTTTCTCTTGCTCTTGACCCCATGTGAATGGAGCATCCTTCCGGAGAAGTTGTGTCAGAGGCCTCGCTAGACTCGCATAGTTCTTCACGAAAGACCGGTAATAGCCAGAAAGCCCGATAAAGCTTCTGACATTCTCAACCGACTTTGGACGTGGAAAATTTTGTACCGCGATGATCTTGTCGTTCATAGTGTAAATTCCTTCTGCATCCACCT
>JBAKBP010039505.1:0-14872 GCA_037953745.1 Lithodes maja | reverse complement strand
GGTGAACAGGGCCATTCTTTGGGGAACAGGGAAGACGAGAAAGACGACTATTGTTGAGGCAGCCATCTGTGGCATCACGGAGAATAACACAACACACTTTACTTTTGTCATCTCCTTGCTTTCTCTTTCTCTCTCTCTCTCTTTCTCTATGTCATCTTCCACACATTCTGTATTATTTCCACTTACTTATATGTATATATATTTTCTGTTATATTAATGAATTCCTCGCACATTAATATACATTATTGTCTCTTTTCATACTTATGCATCACTCTTGTAAATTAAACATTAATTATTCTCATCTTCTTCTACTCCTCTTACTCCAAGTGGATTCAATAAACACAAAAACATAATTTCCCTATCAAACTGTTTGCTTGGTTTGCATGTAAATATTACATGCACTAATTATCTTCATTTAGCATTTGGTAAATATTTTCTGGATTTTAAGTGTTGAGCAAGTCCTCAAAGATTCACTGGCACAACAGACGACACCACCAACGAACAGCAGGCGATGAAATCCCAAGCTTCCAGATAAAGAGCCAAGTCCATGTCCTCCAAGCTCGATGGTACCGGAGTGGAGGTACAAGTACCTTTCTGGAGTACACCGCCTGTACCCGAGCCAGGACCCTTGATTGGACAAACAGATTGTCTCCAGCACTAGTACTGGGCCGGACTGAGAGAAGGAAGAGGCGACGGCCACAAAAGCTGATTTGCCAGAAAGGAACCAAAGTCGCCTCTCCATCCAACCCTTCTATAAGATAACCGCAGTAGTTGTGTTAAGATCATCTACCTTTGTTTTCACCAACCAATTTCAATTCGATGTTTATGATTATGATACTGGCCACCATCATATATTATGATACTGGCCACCATCATATATTATGATACTGGCCACCATCATATATTATGATACTGGCCACCATCATATATTATGATAACTGGCCACCATCATATATTATGATACTGGCCACCATCATATATTATGATACTGGCCACCTCATATATTATGATACTGGCCACCATCATATATTATGATACTGGCCACCATCATATATTATGATACTGGCCACCATCATATATTATGATACTGGCCACCATCATATATTATGATACTGGCCACCATCATATATTATGATACTGGCCACCATCATATATTATGATACTGGCCACCATCATATATTTGTCTAGTTCTGAATTGCAGTTTCCCAATCTTATTTTTTTAAATGTATAAATAGCGTATTGTATCGAAGAGTTCATTATATAATTTCAAAGTATTGACAAAATATGTAGTATATAACAACTCTTTTAAATTTAACCCGTTTTGTTCCGACAACGTCTTTTCCATTTAATTCTGGCTATTGTTAGACTATTGTATTCAGCTTTAAATGGGCCCCCAGCAATTAACAGTCTTCGAACTGTCTCAAATAAACCTTTTTACTACCACAGATCCTTCTTAAACTGCACAAAAGCGTGTCAATGTAGTAAGAATGAACTTAATAGACGTCGCCGCTACGGAAGGGGTTAACCCATGCACTATCGGGATGTCTGTTTCTCTTATTTCAGCTATATTTAGGCGATTTTATACACCTAAGGAATGATGTGTGTTATTAAAATAATTAATTGGGATACTTGGATACCTTTTAATTAGTGCATACCTTTCCTAAGCTAAATACGATCGTCTAATAATTGCCAGAAAATAATGAAAAGACGACCTTGGTAATAAAGGGGTTAAACAGAAATGTTGCGAAAAGGGTGGTGATGGGCTGGTCTATCAGAATGAGAGTTGAGCGTTCTCTGCCACACCCATAGCTTACTCTGACTGTTCCTTTCACTTATATATTTTCTAGATCTCAAGTGACGGCGTCTTTTCCGTGGATTGACCTCCCTACTGCCAACCCTGGCAGATTGGGAGCCAAAGCGTCACATTTTTCCTTTGCCCCTTAACTTTCCCTTTATAATTGCTGAGGGGCACAGGGCCTTGGGTGGGGCTTTTGTTTCCCGGGCGTTTCCGCACCCTCCTCAGCTCCCCGCCTTTGAGTGGCTTCGGTCACCTGGGCATTATTAGTGGTAAGCTGGGAGGGTTATGTGGGGGCGCTCGGTTATGGCCTTGGCCTTGCTCGGGACCTTGGGGCTGCTCGGCCAGACAGCCTGAGGAACAGCAACAACAACAACAATAGAAATGTTGTTGTTTTGTCACTGTTGTAGTACAGCAATAATGTTGTTGTTTTGTCACTGTTGTAGTACAGCAATAATGTTGTTGTTTTGTCACTGTTGTAGTACAGCAACAATGTTGTTGTTTTGTCACTGTTGTAGTACAGCAATAATGTTGTTGTTTTGTCACTGTTGTAGTACAGCAATAATGTTGTTGTTTTGTCACTGTTGTAGTACAGCAATAATGTTGTTGTTTTGTCACTGTTGTAGTACAGCAATAATGTTGTTGTTTTGTCACTGTTGTAGTACAGCAATAATGTTGTTGTTTTGTCACTGTTGTAGTACAGCAATAATGTTGTTGTTTTGTCACTGTTGTAGTACAGCAATAATGTTGTTGTTTTGTCACTGTTGTAGTACAGCAATAATGTTGTTGTTTTGTCACTGTTGTAGTACAGCAATAATGTTGTTGTCTAATCACCTTTAGACACGTTAGCTAGCCTCTGTAATTGGATCTTAAACCAAATAGGCCTACATCGATGAGCAGTACAGTTTGATAGTACGGTTTCCCAATTTGTTCCCTCTACTTTGATTTTACTAGGACAATCATGGTAACAAAAAAAAAAGTAGAAAACAAAGCTTACCATAATTATTAACCCAGGAGCTGTGATAAGCCTTTCGGAAGGCAGGGTACTTTAACATGTGTAAAAAAGAACTTCAAACACCATGCCAGTGCCGGGACATATCTCATAAATGAGTGTGACATAGAAAGTAGGTTCATCTCTCCATACCACATCCTTCACTATTCCCTCTTATAATTATACCCCCCCCCCCCCCTCTCCCTCCCTCAACTTGATCTTTTTGTTTATTTGCACAGTTTGGGCTTCTCTTCTAACGTTTACATATTTAACCTACGGATTTTTTGGTGTCGGTGTTTTTATTGAAATAGTGTGTTACCCTTTGATTTAAGATCACTAGTCTTTGAATGAAGAGGTTCTAACCAGGTTTCATTTAATTTTATAATCATAATATATCCAGAATATAAAATATGTCAGAGTCATAAAAGT
Source organism: Lithodes maja (assembly GCA_037953745.1). NCBI lineage: Eukaryota > Metazoa > Arthropoda > Malacostraca > Decapoda > Lithodidae > Lithodes > Lithodes maja. The sequence goes on along the minus strand of JBAKBP010039505.1, from coordinate 11,657 downwards.
GTTAAAGGGCTCCGATTAGACAAATGCTAAGGTGAAGAGAATCATTAGAACACAGAGAGAATTAGGCATATGGATGTACAGAGGAGGTAAATTGGGAAGAATAACTAGATTAATTAGTTTACCAATAACCTAGATAGTATGTATATAGCCAGGCACATATCCCATTGCTGGGGGTGGCCGACTCGAGACAGAGACCGAACAGAAACAAGATTTAAAATTCCAATTCTTAGGGTTTGGGACCACTTTCGCATTCCCTCGCTCCTTTCTCTGTCTTGTCTCATAGGTGAAGTTTACAAGGGGAGGTAGATATTAAGCCCCCGCCCCCAGAAGGAAAAGTAGGACAGTACAAGAGACAGACAGAAACGGCTAAGGTTGGGTAGACGATGCCAAACCTCGCTCTTGATAGCAAATACAGTAATTAACAAAATAAACACATATTTTAATCAGTCACTGTTGCTGTGAGTTTCCTATAGTACAATTGTTTGACATCTTCCCTCTGTGAACTACATATTTGCCACCTGGTGTATATGTGGAAGAAAACTCACTGAGTAAGAAAGACAAGGGGGGGGGGGGTTACAAAGGAGAAACATATATGATGTGAGAGAGAAGAGGGAGGCATTGGAAGGAGTTGTGTTGGTAGAAGGGTATGGCAAGACGAGGTTAATTGGCATCTTGCTAGTTTAGTTCTACAAGGAAGTACAGTAGGAGCTGTAGACATCGATATTTAGCTAAAGTATCAGGTAAGATACGGTTGTAATACATTTATACTTTTTATCTATCAAGAACCTACATCATTAGCCTATTGTATTTTTGCCTTATGTCTCTCTCATCCACATAGAACAAAAGGGTGAAGGTAGGAGAAAGAGAGAATACAGTATAAGTAGGAATTACGACTCAAAAGGAAACAGGAAAGAGAGAGCCGTAGTAAAGGAAGAAGCAGCAGCCTCAGTAATTGTTGGTCGCTATGGCAACCTCTCTCTCATAAGTCCATATAACAACGCAATACAATATGTAGGAGATAAATTATTAGATAGATTTGATCTGAATGAAACATACAATATGCATCCCATTAACCCCTTCTGTACCAGCAACGTCATTAACAAAATCTAGCTATATTTATACGATTCTGTGCAGTTAGAAAGGGATCCATGGTAGTAATATTAGTTAAGTGAGATAGGTTGAAGCCTGTTAATATCTCAATACCCTTTTTAACTCAATAAAATCGTCCAATAGTAGCCATAATAAAGATTCTTTTAAAATTACAAGCTCACTATCGTTTGCCAGGAAATAATATTGACACCTAACTATCACGGAAGGTCTTAATGTTGACAAAGAAATGATGCGAAAGGTCTTAAAATCGACAAGCTAATGGGGCAAACGTCCTAAAATATGAAAACTAATGGGGCTAAACATGAGGGAGAAGGGGGACCATAAAAACTACCTATCTCCCCTTAACGTTAATGGTGACAAGGACATAAGAAAAAATAAATACATACAGCAAAGATGCAAGGACAAACGGTCCACCCACCATAAAGATCAGCTGACAAAAAGTTTTGGAGATAAGTGAAAGTTTGTCCACCGGAAGTGATTTTTCCCTGCCTCCTCTTAACCAAGTACGGACTTAAGGGGACAGTGGTTATTTTGGGGAGTCTTTTTATTTATATATTCATATATTTGCTTGTTTCCTCCATCAACTTAAAACAACATCCATTAGATCCAACTTCGAGATAAATTTGTAAATTTTTCGGTAGAAAAATGTCAAGGCCGAAATCCGGTTCCTCCACAATTACAGGCTCGTTATCTCTCGCCAGGAAAATATCGACACATAATGGGCACGAAAGGTCTTAATAATAAAAAATAAATGGGGCGTAAGGTCTTAAAATCGTAAAGCAAATAGGGCAACCTTCTTAAAATCTGAAAACTAATGGGGCTAAACATGAGGGAGAAAGTGGTCCAGAAAACTGACCCATATCCCCTTAAATCCTAATTAATAATAATATCCATATTCAAGATGTGTTGAATAGTCGATCCCGAGGAGAGTAGTAGTAGTAACATAGTAGCAATTATTGTTATTATCAACACAGTTAACCCTGTCATATACTATTATCTATCCACGTATGTTTAGTCATTGACACTATATCCATTTGAAAATTAAGAAATACAGTATTGCCTTGTCTTGTTTGGGTTCCTCATAGATTCAAATTTAAGTTATTAATGTCCACTATTACACCAATATCTTACAGTGTAAATAAGGGGTAGTAGATCACAATTCACAGAATTATATACTGATTTTGTTTGAAATAACAAAAGACAGAATGACAACAAATATATTTTGGTTGGAAATGCATAGCCTCCATTGTTGTCAACTTAATAATAACTTAATATTCAACTTAATAATAACTTAATAATAACTTAATAATTACCTAAAAATAACACGAACACATTATTTTTGACCATAATAACAGGTATATGGCATTAAATAAAAGTTCATCTTTTGAACGTGGATTTGTATGTTCTAACCAATTATAATTGTATTTTCTTATCCAGAATAATATTATATAAACACCATCATACTGAAGTGACAGAAAGAGGAAGAGAAAGACAGCAAATAGATGGAAGTTGAACTCATGCTGCTGATTCTTCCTTCACTAAGCTTCCCTCCTTTACTTCAACATTATCTGAAAAAGGTCTTGCTTCCTTCTTTTACCTTCTGTTAGCGCCTTCCACCATTATTATTTGTTTCCCTTATACTCACTTACATAATACATTCATACAGGAAAGAATCAGGACTTGCATTTGGTCGCCTGAATGTCTCGCAGCAAGGAGGAGGACAGTAGCAGTAGTAGGTGGTCGGAAGGGAAACTGGAGGAGGAACACAGAGAGAGAGAGAGAGAGAGAGAGAGAGAGAGAGAGAGAGAGAGAGAGAGGAGAGAGAGAGAGAGAGAGAGAGAGAGAGAGAGAGAGAGAGAGAGAGAGAGAGAGAGAGAGTATATTATATGCAGTAGCATGTTCGAACTCGCTCCAAATATTTTCCCCTCCAGTTTCCCTGGTGTGTGTGTTTATTATTCGAAATATATAAAAGTGTTACAATGCCAATAGAGTTACGTTACTCAAATAATTACCAAGTTCTTATTTTGATAAGGAAGGTAGTTGACTTACTAGTTACGTTGATATCCAGAGTAAAGTTATCACAGACATTTTCAAGAACTACATCGATACAAAAACACAGTATTGATTATAATTATATTATTATAAATCGATACATTAAAGTTAAATTAACAACGCATTATAGTTATTTAACCATTCTTTACCGGCGACGTATTTATAAAATATATTCTAGCTATATGTAGAAGATTTTGTGCTGTTTGGGAAGGATATATGGTAGCTAAAAGGATTAACTGAGATAGTCTGTAGCCTTTTAATTGGTCTACGTCCTTTAGTTGCATGCTTTAACCCATTCAGTTCCTGTGAAGTCTATATAATTTTATTCTAGCTACTATTAGGCGATTTAATTCAGCTTAAGAAGGACTTCTGGCACTAGAAAGGCTGCAGGCTATCTCAGTTACTCCTTTTAGCTACCATATATCCTTCCTAAGCTAAATAAAACCGTGTAAATGTAGTTGAAATCAAATACAAAAAAAGACGTCTTCATTACAGAAATGGTAACATATAGAGTATTTATAAATGTACATACATTTGCCCAATAATGTTTGAGTAGATTTGTAGGACATATTATAAATTAGGTTTCGTATTCACACTTCTTATTACCATCATACAAAATCAAATATATATGCTATTGAAATAGCATTTATTAAACATACCAATTTATAATCCAGATAAATAATAGATAAATAAATAGATAGAGAGATCGATAGAAACAATAGATAGATAGATAGATAGTCCATCGATTGTAAGTTAAGACTCCACAATTGCCTATAAATTTCTAATAGAGGGAGAGCCCAAGTATGTTGGTGAGTCTTTGTGTTGGCAGCCAGGGACAATTTATGTTGATATAATATGGCAGTGTGCCAGGGTAAGGAGGAGGTAGTCGCTTTTTATGAATCCCCTTCTCCCTCATGTTTAGCATATTAGTTTTGAGACCTTTCGCCCCATTTTGTTATCAATATTAAGACCATTCCTGTCAATTAGGTGCCGATTGTTTCCTGGCGAGCAACAGCGAGACTGTAATTTCATAAGGAACAAGCCTTCGGCCGGGAAATTTGTATACCAAAAAATGTACACATCTATCTTGAAAGGGGGTCTAGGGGGTTATTTTTAAAGCTTGATGGAGGTCTAGCTAGGAAACTAAATATATAATTATGTATGTATGTATGTACTGTATGTATGTATGTATGTATGTATGTATGTATGTAATAATAATAATAAAATAATAAAAAATGTATTAAAAAAGGCCTCTCGAAGTCAAGGGGCCTACGAACCAAATAACAGTTTCGAGTAATAAGGGGTTAAAGTCTAAGAAAGGTACTGCACTCCAAAACTATACTCCAATGACAATATTATACATCAATGGAAAGCTCTCGACCTGACAAATAAAAATGGTGTTTTTTTCTGAAAATCTGAAAATAATAATACAACACCATAAAACACCAAGGGGTGTGTTTTTGTGTATGTGTGTTTATTGTTCAATTTAAATTCAAACATGATAATTTCAGAGTACTTGATAACACTAAGAAGCAGTTCAAATTTGAAAGCAATATTCCAAAAATTGCGTGTTTTATGCGTGTTTTTCGTTCGACATGTTTTATGGTGTTTTATCAAAACATACAAAATGCATATAAATTATTATGGTAGTATGATCAAAAGAATGAGTGTACACATTGTAAAGAAAAATCATAGCAATGTTTTTGTGGAAATCCGTAATTATTAGGTAAAACACCAACAAACACTGTTTTTTTTTTATGTACCCGTAAATGTTATTAGATTACATTCATACCTGGAACATTACAACATTTTGCAATAACTAGGAGACAGCCGAAACATTTAAGCAAAATTCCAAAAATTGCATGTTTTATGCGTGTTTTTCCATCTGCCTGTTTGGTGGTGTTTTATTAAAACATAAAAAATGCACACAAATTATATTATAGCATAATCAAAAGATAGAGTGTAAATAAATGGATGAAATCGTATAAGTGTTTGTGTGAAAATCTGTAATTCCTAAAAAACACAAACACGTTTTTTTTTTTTTTTTTTTTGTATATCCGTAATTATGGGCCGATTTATTTCATACTCATATTTTTTAATAACCATGATGTAACTAAGAATTAGTCCAAATTAGAAAGCATAATTCCCATAATTACATTTCATAAATTATAAGAGAAGACTTAGTTCCTTCGTGTTTGATGTGTGAACAATGGTAATAAAAATCATTAAAAAGTAGAATATGATTTACCTCTAAACTGCTGCCCAATCCGCTTGTCAATGTGAGAGGTGGGAGGGGGGGGGGGGGGGGTTAGTAATCGAGGATGTCATCGGCGGGGTCGTCGACATCGGATTCCTCATCCCCACTGTCGTGACCACCACCACCCAATGCATCCTGGGCAGCGAAGAGTTTGGTGTAGAAGTCCTGATAGGCCTGAGGTACAAACGTGGAGAGGTACTTAATGTGATTCAGCTTTTTTTTGTTCAGCACCACTCCGTTGGGGTACCTCTTGGGCAGGGCGACCTTACAGAGGTCAAAGGTGTCCGGGTTATAGTTGTTGGAGCGGCCTTTCTGAAGCTTCCATTCCCGGGCCTCAGTATTATCGCCATGGGGCACGCAACTATCAGTACAAATGTCATCATCCTAGCTTAATTCACCAGTATTATCACCATGGGGTACGCAACTATCAGTACAAATGTCATCATCCTAGCTTAATTCACCAGTATTATCACCATGGGGCACGTAACTATCAGTACAAATGTCATCATCCTAGCTTAATTCACCAGTATTATCACCATGGGGCACGCAACTATCAGTACAAATGTCATCATCCTAGCTTAATTCACCAGTATTATCACCATGGGGCACGCAACTATCAGTACAAATGTCATCATCCTAGCTTAATTCACCAGTATTATCACCATGGGGCACGCAACTATCAGTACAAATGTCATCATCCTAGCTTAATTCACCAGTATTATCACCATGGGGTACGCAACTATCAGTACAAATGTCATCATCCTAGCTTAATTAGGGAAACATTGATCCCTAAAGCGGACCTACGTTAACACGGTCCCACCAGTCTCACAATATTCTTAAGGCAGCTTACCTGCAAAAAGTACTTCAGTCAGTAAGTCAGCCAGTAGCCAACCCTTACTCCCACAGAGGGTAGGGTTGATTAGCAAGAGGCACAAGAAAGGTAAAAGAGGTGACAGTAGAATAAAAGTTCGCTCACAAACAGTATCACACTATAACAGTTCGCTCACAAACAGTATAATAGTTCGCTCACAAACAGTATAACAGAATAACAGTTCGCTCACAAACAGTATAACAGTATAACAGTTCGCTCACAAACAGTATAACAGAATAACAGTTCACTCACAAACAGTATAACATAATAACAGTTCGCTCACAAACAGTATAACAGTATAACAGTTCGCTCACAAACAGTATAACAGTACGCTCACAAACAGTATAACAGTATAACAGTTCGCTCACAAACAGTATAACAGTATAACAGTTCGCTCACAAACAGTATAACAGAATAACAGTTCGCTCACAAACAGTATAACAGAATAACAGTTCGCTCACAAACAGTATAACAGTATAATAGTTCGCTCACAAACAGTTGTGACGCACCCAGTGCGTGGCAACGCAACCTGATTGTACTCCTTGGTACTCCACTGTACCGCCCGTACCACTGTACCGTGCTGGCTGCCTATATTGAGTGTGACAACGTATAACTATGTTCTTTGTATCTCTGCAAAGGTCTCGTCATGTGCTAACCAGTGGTGGGTTTTGTTTTAAGCCATGTCGAGACCTTCCATTTAATATGTAGTATCAATAGAGAAGTTGATAGATAAGACAATGGGAGTTCAGAGAGAGAGAGTGAGTTAGGCTTCAGAGCGAGAGGGTAGCAATGCGCCACGCTGCCGGGGGGGTGGTTGCCAGACGTATGGACTGGTTGGCAGCCTTGCGCTTATAGCTAGGCGCGACAGGGTTGGTAGTCCATTGCCGCCTGCCTATGCTGCCTGGGCTGCCCATGTTGTCGTACTGCACATTGCCTGGAGGCTCGCTGTGTGTTCCATGATCAGGTTGCCTAGAACCTTTGAGATTCTAACATCCCTTGCCCTCTCTCCCAACTTCTCACGGTTGCACTCTTTCTCTCTGACGACATTACTCTCATTTCATTCTTCTCTCTATTTAAATGCATAACCTTCCCTTGAGGTCCTAAAGGAGTTTCAGCACTCACCTCTCGTATTACTCTTAGGACAAGCATATATTTACATGTATTAGATTTAAGGGGTTAATGTGAACAGCGATCTTCTTGATGAGGATAGTTGGTGAACGTTCTACATGTTCACGAGTTATATGCCCAGCTCATCATCCAATTTGTGACTAGACTAGTGCCATGTGTAAGAGCCCGACCATGCCCAGGAGTTGTCTGTAGAGGGGCGAGGACTTAGCCTTGATTTGCCTACCGAGCCAGGAGCGAGTGTAGTACCAGAGACTACAGCTCGCTCGTAGTGCCGGTATAGTAGAGTAACGTAATTTATCTGTCCTTGTGTTCTCTGCAGTCTTTTCCTGGGTTCTCGCTTTCGGTGCTGGGACTCGTTGTTCCTGTGACTTGGCCTGCTAGCTAGAACACATGGGGATGATGAGTGGGTTATATCTTTATTTTACTATGCATTGCAGCTCTCTTTAAGTTTATGTATGTAACACTTTACAATACACATTACTCACACACAAGACAACACTATTAATACTTTCATGTATCAATTAACTGCACTGTCGTTTTGCTGCTGTGTCCGGAGTTCTGTTGCGTAGGGCGCATACGGACTCAGAGGGGAGACAGAGTGAGAGAAGCGAAGTAGCCTATGCGGTAGTAGGCTACCGGCGCAGTACTGTTGCCTGCAACCTTTTAGTTATTCCAAGTATAGATTCATTCTTATAATAAGTGACTACTATTTATGTTCCTTCCATGTGTATTATTAGGTATCTACTGGATCATGAACATCTTGTATGCTACATGCTAGTGCATGTTAGTAGGGGACAGTTATTCTAGTGCACGCGCTTTCAAGTAGGCGTGTACATTTGTCATTTAGCATTTCACTGTCATACCTTTAGCCTGCTTCTATTCTACATTATTAGAGGCTTAATATTAACGTAGTTTCTTGAGTATTGCATTTCTTTAGTAATAACGTAACCTATAAATGTCTGAGGGAGTTTAGCCTCATAGCCTACCCCTGTTGTACACTTTCGCCAAGTTAAGGTACCTCGTTACCATAGACGATAACTCTGTAGGGCGTTGGTGCTTTTGTTGTCTGGAGCATATAGTATTTGGGACTGGAATCGAGCGTGTCGTTGTCACATAAGCCATTTCTGTCCTACGATCAAGAATCCCGAATATGTATTGCCGATCCAGCCGTAACAAAATGGCGACCTTGCCAGGATTCAGCTCTACTAGGTAGCATAGAATAGTTCTCCAAAAAACATGTGATAGGATACTACTGAATCTTTTGCAAGGTCGCCATTTTGTGCTCTCCCCCCCCAGGCCTGTCTCCTGAGATGTTATTTCAGCTAGAACTAGCTAAGCTTAAGTTGCAAGAGAGTCAACAGTCTAGTATAGAACGCATAGAGGTTGCTAGAATCCAAGCCAATCAGGATGCAACCAGATACCAGGCTGAAATGGATGTCGAGAAGTCTAGAGTAGAGACCACGGGGCGTCATCTCGGTGGTGGGCACCGGGTTACAGACTCACTTTCGCATTTAATTAAGTTAGTACCCGCATTTGATGAGACAGCAGTGACTGAGTTTTTTGCTCGTTTCGAAAAGAAGTGTCGTGAGTATGACTGGCCGGAGGTTAAATGGGCAGCATTAGTTTCATCACGTCTAGTGGGTAAGGGGTTGAAAGCCTACGATGCACTGTCACTGGACGAGAGTGTCGTGTATGGACTGGTGAAGGAGGCTGTGCTCCGGGCCTACGAACTGCAACCCGAAACTTATAGATTGAAGTTCCGTGGCGTGAATAAGAAGAGCGACGTCAGTTTTATGGAGCACGCACAGGACTTAACAGATGCAGGTAATAACTGGTTTCGGTCCGAGCACGCAGAGTCGGCTGAGGAAATTAAGCAACTTTTCTATCTGGAACAGTTTTACAAATGTACTGGAACCGATCTAACGCTGAACATTAAGGAAAAATGTCCCAAGACAGTAGAGGAGGCTGCCAAGATGGCAGACCTCAGATTATCATTGATTCGTGGTTGCGGTGCCGCTCAGAGGGCTGAGTCAGGGCAGAAGGGGCGCTATACCCCACCCACCAGAGTTTTCGATAATAACAAATCCTATGACACACATAACCACACTAAAAGCATTGCACCTAATAACACCTACAAACACAAGCCTCTCCCGTTTACTAAAGGTCAGGCCCCTTCTTCGCCCGCACAAGGGAAGAAGCCCATTGGGGATGTGAAATGTTACAAATGTCAGAAGCTAGGCCATTATTCACGTGAGTGCCCTAGTAACACTCCCGCTAAGCCGGTGTCATTGGTTCACAGTATCGGTGTGTCTCTGAAGGCTGCAGCAACTGCCCGGGGTAGGTTGTCAGCAGCTGAGGCACACGCGGTAAAGAAGCGTACGGAAGGCTCGACACCTGTCCGGGACACTTTCTGTAACCATCGGGGACACGGGTTTGTGAGCTGGGGGAGTGAACTACGGAGGGTTGACTTGCTGAGGGATACGGGGGCTTCGCAAACTTTGTTGAGGAACTTCACAGGGAAACCGATAAATGCGGCCAGAGTTGTTGTGGTGCAGGGTATAAATGCTACGAGGTCATACCCACTTGTGAGGTTGGAGTTGAGAGTGGGAGAGGTGTGCAGGGAGCTGGATGTAGGGATCGTTGAGTGTTTGCCAGTTGAGGGCGTCGACCTTCTTCTCGGCAACGACTTTGCGGTGCCCACTTCCGGGACTCCACCCTTAGTCGTTGCCGAGAGGGCGGCCGACGTGGATGGTGAGAATCGGGAATGGGTTGGGAGGTGCCAACAGGATGAGATGGCCTGTGTGGTAACCCGATCTCGCTCTGCGGCTCCTGCACAGCCTAGCACTCAACCTCGGGGACAGTGGAGGAAGGATCAGGAGAAGGTTGCTAAGGGCAGGAAAAGGGACATTGATTCTGCTGCACTTCTCGGTGATTCGGTACTTGGACCTATAATAAACACGGGAGTTGACTCTGGCCCAGATATGGTGTGTAACAAGGCAGAGTTGGGTAAGACTTCGCGTGAGGCAAGAGCTGTAGCGAGAGCCACTAAGGCAGTAGAGCCTACTAGCCGGGGTAATGTCTTATTACAAAACCATCTTGATGCATTGACGCCCAGGGACATTAGTGAGCAGCAGCTGCAAGACGCTAGCCTAGCTCGTTATAGCAATGGTGCCATAGAGTTGGAGGAAGATGGGGATGCGAAGCCGGGAGATTTCTTTAGGCTCAACAGGATATTGTACCGCAGATTTCTAGACCCCAAATCGAAGTGGGAGGGCGGTGCGAGGGTAGTAGACCAGGTGGTTGTTCCAAATAAGTATAGAGAGTCCTTATTGTGTCTGGCGCATGATGTGCCGGTGGCGGGTCATTTGGGGGTAACAAAAACATTGGCGGCATTGGGCAGGTTTTTCTGGTGGCCTGGGGTCAAGGCTGATGTCTGTGCATGGGTGGCTGGGTGTGCGACCTGCCAGACAACGGGGAAGCCTAACCAGACCATCCCGAAGGCACCTTTGTTTCCCATACCTGTCACCGGGCCTCCGTTCAGCAAAGTTGTAGTAGATTTGGTTGGCCCTTTCCCGCCTACTAGTAGTGGCAATAAATTCCTGTTGACAATCATGGATGTGGCTACGAGATACCCGGACGCATACCCCATGAGAAACGGCTCGGCAAAGGCAGTTGTTAAAAACTTATTATTGTTCTGTTCCCGTTATGGATTTCCACGTGAGGTGCAGTCAGACCAGGGGAGCAATTTTACATCCAAATTGTTCAAGCAAACCCTTCAGTTGCACGGTATATTATGTTCTGTAGTGTCGTCAGCCTACCATTCCGAGAGTCAGGGAGTCTTGGAGCGGTGGCACTCGACCCTGAAGAGTATGCTACGCTGTTACTGTGCAGAACATGACACTGATTGGGATTTGGGTCTGCCGTATGTTCTGTTCGCTGCACGTGAAGTCCCAGGAGAGAGCCTGGGGTTCAGTCCAAATCAACTAGTCTTTGGCCATAATGTGAGAGGACCTTTAAGTATGGTGAAAGAGATCTGGGAGGGCAAAGAGAAGCCGGGGTCTGTACTTAAATATATCCTTGAGAGCCGGGAGAGACTTAAAGGTTCCATGGCAGCGGCAGGTAATAACTTGGTTAATGCACAGGCGGTCATGAAGCACCAGTATGACGCCAAGGTGAAGCTTCGGGAGTTTTCGGTGGGTCAGGAGGTAATGTTGCTTTTACCTTTGCCTGGACACCCCC
>JBAKBP010039504.1:0-14875 GCA_037953745.1 Lithodes maja | reverse complement strand
CTAACAGGCACTTATCTCGTGAGAACTCAAGCGATAATACTTTGGCTGACTAAATCTGCACCAAAGGGGTCATGGAGGTTAAACAGGGACGAGAAGAGAAGAAGATAGGCTGTTCAGAGAGTAGAGAAAGTTCACATCAGTCGGAAGAATATGGATAGTTGCAAGGGATATGAGAGGTCGCTTTGCCTGATGAGTTCTGAGGAAAATGCGGCGGGACCTCCCTTTTTATACTCGGCCCTTTAGTGAGCATAACGCCAACTACTAAGGACCGCCCACTAGCAATCGTGACGTCATATTCTCTCTCAATCTGGGATCGACAAAGAACTTCCCACGCGCTGAAAGGGAGGAAGGGAGGAGGGAGGAGGGAGTTAGGCCTATCTGCCCGCGTGGCGCACTCACTGGTCCCCGTTACGTAATATCTCCTCTCTCTCTCCTCTCATCATTACATATAAGTCCCACACACAATACTTATAACTAATGATATAAAATAGAACTCGTTGACTCAGATGAAAACAAAATACATATTTATAATACTTATAGTACAACGGCTCACATAAACTAAGTTAGGAAACTCTACACAGACTACAGCCAAAGTTCCTGCCCTGACGATCCTAGCGAGAGTGGGGCCTGACTGGGCGTTCTGTACAGCATGCTCATACTCGACATGCGTCACACTAGCGCTTCACACCCACGGTAACATGTAGATCAAGCCCGAGCCACGCCAATATGTATAGCGGTGAATCCTCGAAGTCATAGAATTAAAGTAATAATAAAAATACCGTAGTTAATTCTATGATCCGACGATTTTCCCTCCAGTACGAATAATTTAAACTGTAGTAACTTATAGTTTTGAAACAGAGAAGTGTTACTTTAACTATCCCAAAGCAGTGTTGAAGGCAATAAAGACAGTCAGCCAGCCAGTGTAAATAAAACAACTGAAGATCAATGACGGGATGGTAATACAGTAAGTCCACGTAACTGTAATGGAATAAATCAACTTAATGACATTACCGATCACCAGGGAGACAGAAGTTAACATTACCACCAAGTTAATTCTACCAAGCTAAATTTGTTTATACAACCGAGATATCCATTATATCCATTTATATCCACATTAAATACACAAAGGAATACAAAGGAAATCAAGCAACGTATATCTATTGATCCTTACAAGGCTTCATGTAACTAAACGAAAGGATAACATAGTGTAAAATAGAGTTTTACGTTTGTAAATACAATGTATTGGGCGTTGAGTGCAGGATATTTATCTAATCGACTTTTTAAAAGTTTGGACAGTAAATATATCAAAAGGAATTAATAACACGGGGTAGGTAATGCATATATGAAAAGTGTTAATCAGTGAATAATCGAATTTATTAATCTCACTCCCAACACCAAACACCTCCCGATGAAATTAATGAAACTATGTGATCCACCCGTGATTCGAACCCGGGTTACCACATACAGATCTTAAACACTCAAACCATTGCACCATCAACATTGGTATACAGTATATAGAAACTGTCCCAAAAGTGGGTTACATAATAATAAGAACATAAGAACATAAGAAAATGAGAGTCTGCAGAAAGCCGATTGGCCTAAGCAAGGCAGATCCCTGTCCCACACAACCCCAATTACAAAGCCCAATTATAGGCTCAACACTCTAATACCCTGAGGATCATCTTACCAAAACGGTTAGAGATTAACGCAGGATTACGGGAGTCTGCAGAGCGCTGATTGGCCCAACCCTGCTGATCCCCCTTCACACCCAACCCTTCTCATCCATATGCTTATCTAATTTTATCTTAAAGCTCCCTATCGTTTTTAATCCCACTATAGCACTTGGTAGTCCATTCCACCCATCTACAACTCTCTTACCAAACCAATATTTGCCTATATCTTTTCTGAAACGAAATTTATCTAATTTGAAACCATTGGTACGAGTTCTTTCGCTATCACTGAGCTTTAGTACATTTGTCATGTCCCCTTTGTTAATCCCACTAACCCACTTGAACACCTGTATCATATCCCCTCTAACTCTGCGTCTCTCTAATGAATGTAAGCCTAATTTCTTCAACCTTTCTTTATACGGAAGATTTCTAATAGTATGGATCATTTTTGTCATTCTACGTTGTACTCTCTCCAATGAATCTATGTCCATTCTGTAATAAGGACACCAAAATTGAACAGCATAATCCATATGGGGTCTCACTAATGACAAGTAAAGTTTTAAGGTAACATCAGCAGTTCTGTTACTCACACTCCTAGAGATGAACCCGAGAATCCTGTTTGCCTTGTTTCGAACGCTTATACACTGTTGTCTAGGCTTCAAATCATTGCTAACAAACACACCTAGATCTTTCTCACAATTCGAGTTTTCTAATTCCACATTAGCTAGTTTATATTTAACATTTGTATGCATCTTCCCTATCTTTAATACCTTGCATTTGTCAATGTTAAACTTCATCTGCCAATTTACTGACCATTCGTGTAAGGTATCTAGATCCCTTTGGAGGCACTCTATATCTCTATCTGAATCAATTGATCTCCCCATTTTGGTATCGTCTGCAAATTTACTTATCCTACTAGTTATACCTAAATCAAGGTCATTTATGTATATAACAAACAACAGAGGACCTAATACAGATCCCTGGGGGACACCACTTTTGACTGCTCCCCATTCTGACTTCGTACCATTTATGCAGACTCTCTGCTTCCTACCAATTAGCCATGACCTAATCCATCCCAACAACGCCCCACCTATTCCATGCGCCTCAACCTTTCTCATCAATCTCTCATGGGGGACTCTGTCGAAAGCTTTACTGAAATCTAAATATATTATATCATAATTATGACTTGTCATTATCTACTGCTTCATATACCTCTGAGAAAAAACTAAGCAAATTAGTAAGGCAAGAACGTCCCTGAGTGAATCCATGCTGAGAAGAATTTATTAAATTAAATGTATCTAAGTGGTTTCTAATTTTACTAGCAATAATTGACTCTAGTAGCTTTCCTATGATTGATGTAAGACTAATGGGACGGTAATTGGATGCTATTGATTTGTCACCTTTTTTGAAGATCGGAACTACGTTTGCAAGCTTCCAAGCTTCTGGAACTATACCTGTCTCCAATGACTTGTTAAATACAAATGTTAATGGGTAACTTAACTCATCCCTACATTCTTTTAATACTCTAGCATATACCTCATCAGGACCAGGCGATTTATGAGGTTTTAGTCTGTCAATTTCCTTAAGCACATCATTTCTACTTATAGTAACCGTACTTAACCTATTTTCTATACTAATGATATACTATCCTGACTCACCTAGTCCGCGTGGAGGATCATTACCTGGAACTCAAAATATCTCATTTTAGCAAGGTTTAGCGTCAATTTTGGTAGGGCACTTTCTGAATTAAAGCTATACAAAATATTATCAATCAAATATACTCTACCTTCAGTTTAGTTGTCGACCCCAGTACCTGTGCAAAGAAACTCCAAAGTGTATTGATGTCAATTTCCATAGAGATTGTTCGTCTCTCTTTATCTGTCACCCCACTGCTGCCCCTGATACTCTGAGTGGCTACCTTTTGCCTGCACCCGCCAGGCTCTCTGGTCTCATTGAAAATTATCACTCCTAACTATGTTCATCAATTATTCTTGCATGCTCCTCATTGCTTCTTATTTGCTCCGTATATATCTTTGTTTTGTACTTTTAATGGATGTTCGTATGTTTCAATTGGTTCCTCATTATGCTC
Source organism: Lithodes maja (assembly GCA_037953745.1). Classification (NCBI taxonomy): domain Eukaryota; kingdom Metazoa; phylum Arthropoda; class Malacostraca; order Decapoda; family Lithodidae; genus Lithodes; species Lithodes maja. Next base: position 11,116 of record JBAKBP010039504.1, on the reverse strand, counting down.
ATCAATGTTTATGTTACTGTTCTCGCGGATGTTCATGCATTTGCTCATTGTGAGGGACATATGACATTCCAAAGCATTATGACAAGTAAATGTTTATGGATAAAGCAAGCTAGGCAATCATCAGCAATCACGGATTATTACATGCCTGATCCTGTTATTATTTATCTTCCGTTCAGTACCCTTTCTTTCTCCCTTTGCTTTAGTGTATAAGTGTTCTATATGTTATGTAGGTATATTGACTACACCTGTCCCTTACTCATTAGTGTATAAGTGTTCTATATGTTATGTAGGTATATTGACTACATCTGTCCCTTACTCATTAGTGTATAAGTGTTCTATATGTTATGTAGGTATATTGACTACATCTGTCCCTTACTCATTAGTGTATAAGTGTTCTATATGTTATGTAGGTATATTGACTACATCTGTCCCTTACTCATTAGTGTATAAGTGTTCTATATGTTAACCTACATGACTACATCTGTCCCTTACTCATTAGTGTATAAGTGTTCTATATGTTATGTAGGTATATTGACTACATCTGTCCCTTACTCATTAGTGTATAAGTGTTCTATATGTTATGTAGGTATATTGACTACACCTGTCCCTTACTCATTAGTGTATAAGTGTTCTATATGTTATGTAGGTATATTGACTACATCTGTCCCTTACTCATTAGTGTATAAGTGTTCTATATGTTATGTAGGTATATTGACTACATCTGTCCCTTACTCATTAGTGTATAAGTGTTCTATATGTTATGTAGGTATATTGACTACATCTGTCCCTTACTCATTAGTGTATAAGTGTTCTATATGTTATGTAGGTATATTGACTACACCTCTCCCTTACTCATTCGTTGCTATCTCGTTTTCGTTACTCCAGATAATTTAATAACAATGCCATGCTCGTAAACATCATAACTTTTTGGGTAAATGCCAAGATGAGAATGATAAGAACACACAACAATTTAGCAACGTTTACATTATACACACAACATTAACTATTCGACTAACAACTGTTAATCGTATGTGTGACTAAAGTTACAAACATTACAGAATTAAAATGATTGAACAATAGTTTAATAAGAGAGCTCCCGGCATTATGTATATACCGTTTAGCGTATGCATATAAACAATAAGTGCGCAACCAATATCAACAATTAGTTTGACTAACTGAAGTTTATAGCGGTTTATAACGAGTTATGAAAATATATAAATACAGCATTGTAGAGGATAAAACATTGACAATGTTTGGGTTATAGGCAAGTCAGTTTTATAAGTGAAACCTTCCCAATTAAATGTTCCTGCTCATGAAGTGTTCATGTTCATTCAACAAGATTTTCCAAAATTATTTTTCAAGGTGAACAATTTAAAGAGGAACTTCGACAAATAAGACAGCACTGTTGTTTAGTCTAGTTATTATCGGAATAAATATGTCTCTCTCTCTCTCTGTCGATATCTAAAATGCTTTCCGCTCTGCTCTCTCATATGAATGTTGTGGAATCCTCTGGAATTTTCCGGGGTTATGGAATGGCTATTGGTTTTATAGTTGGTGTATTTTGTAACAAATCCAATGGTCAACATATGATGATAGAGGGATATATATTCCCTGTGAGTATCACTAATTTCTACTGAGGAGATCATCCATGCCAATAACAAATTCTGCTTCACGATCATACCCTAATTGTTCCCTGATAACCACCGCATATAATAATAGACGACCCTCTGTGTGTCCAATAAATTATAGCGTCCCAGAATTAGTACTTTATTATAATTATGGTATTATAAATAGAAAATATATGTCTTGACTAGGTGGTATATATATTGTGACGCATGTCGAGTATGAGCATGCTGTACAGAACGCCCAGTCATGCCCCACTCTCGCTAGGATCGTCAGGGCAGGAACTTTGGCTGTAGTCTGTGTAGAGTTTCCTAACTTAGTTTATGTGAGCCGTTGTACTATAAGTATTATAAATATGTATTTTGTTTTCATCTGAGTCAACGAGTTCTATTTTATATCATTAGTTATAAGTATTGTGTGTGGGACTTATTTGTATTGATGAGAGGAGAGAGAGAGATTACATAACGGGGGACAGTGAGTGCGCCACGCGGCAGGTAGGCCTAACTCCCTCCTCCCTCCTCCCTCCTCCCTCCTCAGCGCGTGGGAAATCCTTTGTCGATCCCAGATTGAGAGAGAATATTACGTAATGATTGCCAGTGGGCGGTCCTTAGTAGTTTGCGATATGCTCACTAGAGGGCCGAGTATAAAAAGGGAAGTCTCGCCACATATTCTTCAGAACTCATTAGGCAGAGCGACTTCTCATATCCCTTGCAACTATACATATTCTTCCGACTGATGTGAACTTTCTCTACTCTCTGTACCGCCTACCTTCTTCTTTTCCCGACCCTTTTTTAACCTCAATGATCCCTTTGGTGCAGAGCTAGTCAGCCAAAGTATTATCGCTTGAGTTCTCACAAGATATATGCCTATTAGATAGCCTATTTTGGAAGGGATAACTAGAATAGGATTGATTAATGTTTGTTGCACTCGTATATGCATTTCCCTGTGTATGATTATTCATGTTCCTGTTTTCTGCTGATCTAAGTAATGCTAGACTGGGATAAGGCTACTGGAGTTGTGATTCCCTATGTGTATTAGGTTTTGTTGAACCTGTACAATCGCAACGGAGACTTGGGAAGCCTAGGTGGTCTTTCTGACTGTGTACCTTGTGAGTTTAGCGCTGTGTTGCGAGTGAGGGCTTTTGCCTCTGCCACCCAACACTGTGCTAACTCGTTTGCTTGACTTTGAGAGGATCGCCAGGAGAGAACCAGATACTAGTGATCTGGATCTCTCAAGAGAGCATCCCGTCAATTAACGTAATTTGGCCGCACAGCCTTAAGGACCTCGCTAGGCTACGAGCCGCTTGCTCAGCCATTGTTTCCTAGCCTACTACATCCCAGCTAGACTTTGCTCGGTCAGCAGATACAGCATAGTATTGAAGCTTTCCTGATGTATGTTATTGTTTATGCACTATTGATTTCATGTGTGGCACGCTTAGCTACTTTAGAGATTAGTGGCCCACGAGCACAATCCTAGTAGGCTATTGCCGGTGCATTGTCGGAGTACTTCTTTTTTAATGTTTGCCATTTACTATTGTCTATTCTTATAATTCTTCTTATGTCAATTTAAAGCCTTTAATGTTAGTTAATTGCCAGTGTGTTGCTTATTGAATTGCTGTTCAAAATCCGATACTTACTTCTTACGAGTATCCGAGAAGCATCTAACTTTATCAGAAGATTCCTTGCTCGATGCTCGAGGACTATTGTTTAACGTAACGTAATAGTGCCGATCCGAAGTAGAGGGTGGAGGACTTCTTAAGTTCTTAGTCAAGGGTGGATTACTTCGGCTTCGGCCAACACTATTCTTTGGTGTTGTTGTATTTACTTCTTTGTTTGATTGTTGACCAGACTAGATAACTCCCGTCTCTTTATTAGTCTGTTGTGAAACGCTAGTACCGAGTTCTTGTATACCCCGTTATAGCAGATAGAACTCTGGAGGGTATTGGTGTTTTTTGTTCGGCTGGCAGTACTCTGGGGTTGGGATCGTGTGTTTCCGTTGTGGCAGCGAGCCATACTCGAGTCCTGTTTGAGAGCCCTAGTGTACCCGAGTGCCCGGTCGTAACAAATGGCGACCTTGCTTAGGATTTTGTGAACAGTATAAATTTTTTGCAGAGTTGTACAACATTTGTTTGTTTGTACTTTAGCGTACATATTGAAGAATATTTTTTTTGTATGGCAATTAGTAGAGCATTTAAGAGACTCCAGTTAATTTAGTAATTAGTGCTTGCATAAGGAAGTTTAACACTTTTGACTCGAGAATTTTTTTGTGAACTTCAGTATGTCGTGCCCTAGCACTGACGAGGAGCGAGAGATGCCCTTTGAAGAGGTGCCGTTAGTAACCAGTGAGGAGGATGCTAGAGTTTTTGTGAGTAAACGGTACCACGTGACGGAGGAGAGGCTGACTGGGGTGGATGTTTATGGCTTGCACCTGATAGCCAAGGTTTTGGGCATTGCCAATGTAGTAGGGATGTCCAAGGGGGAGCTGATCTCCTGGGTGTTGCGTGGGCGACATGGGGTTTCGGAGGAGAGGGCGTTTGGGGGGGTTCCTCCCCAGATCCCCTCTCACTCGACTCCCACAGTGCCGTCCACTCAGTTACCGGAGGTTAGCACTCTCCCACAGAGGGATGAGAATTGGCAGATTGGAGTGCCCTCGGGTGGTGCACATGGTGGTTCCCCAGTTTTTGCCCCCCCTCCTTCAGTAGTGGCAGCTCCCTCTTCCTGCCTGTCTCCAGATATGATATTTAAACTTGAGCTTGCTAAGATTGAGGCTGAGGCTAGGAAGCAGGAGAATGAGACTAGGAGGCATGAGATTGAGAATGAGACTAGGAGGCATGAGATTGAGGTTAGGAGGCACGAGGCTGAGCTTAGGTACGACTCAGAGAAATATTGTGCTCAAATAGATTTAGATAAGACTCGTGCAGAGTCGACAGGGACTCGGATGGGCCGTGAGGGCCAAGTAAGAGAACAGTCCTTGTCCCACTTAGTCAAATTGGTGCCGGCATTTAGTGAAACTGAAGTCACAGAATTTTTTAATCGTTTTGAGAAGAAGTGTAGGGAGCATAATTGGCCTGAAGAGAAGTGGGCAGCTCTAGTCTCCTCAAGACTTACGGGTAAGGGTCTGAAGGCTTATGATGCACTGCCTTTAGAGTCTTGCATTGACTACCCAGAATTGAAGAGAGCTGTCCTACGGGCATACGAGTTGCAACCAGAAACATATCGATTGAAGTTTCGGGGTGTTACAAAGACTAGGGAGGCGACCTTTCATGAACATGCCCGGGACTTAAAAGATGCACTTACAAACTGGACACGTTCTGAGAAAGCTGAGACGGCCGAACAGTTGACTGAGCTGTTTCTGCTCGAGCAGTTTTATAAGTGTACTGGTGCAGAAATGACTTTAACTATTAAAGAAAAGAACCCAAAAACTCTACAGGAGGCAGCTGAGATGGCTGACCTCCGGCTATCGCTAATTCGTGGGTGCGGGTCTGCCCAGCGTAGTGAGGCAGGTAACAAGGGGCGTGACGCCCCACCCCCCCGAGTTGGTAATATATCTTATGCAAACAAGTACAAGAGTTATGATACCAAGACTGACCACAAGACTAGCACCGTCCCATTTACGAAGGGGCCGGGCCCTTCCCAGTACCAAGGGAAGCCCAAAGGGGAGTTAGAGTGTTATCATTGTCATGAAAAGGGGCACTTTGCAAGAGTCTGTCCTAGCAAACCACCTACAGCAGCTGTGTCTTTGGCCTGCAACATTGGTGTGTCTCCGAAGTCTTCTGAGTTTGCCCGGGGCAGTTCGTCAGAGGCTGAGGCACAGCCAATGCAGAAGCACCTGGGAGGCTCGAACCCTGCTCAGGATGTTTTTTGCGACCATAGAGGACGGGGTTGCGTGATGTGGGCGGGGCGCAAGCATGGAGTAGAGGTCTTGCGTGATACAGGTGCTTCCCAGACTTTGATGAACAACTTGACTGGCTACCCTATAAACGCGGCTCGGGTGGTAGTGGTGCAGGGTATTAACCCGTGGAGCCCCGGCTAGTTTTGTAATGTTTGCGCACCAGAACCCGGCCGGTTTTTAAAAAATGGTTTTATTCCAGAAACAATAGCGAATGGGTTAGGAATGAAGGAAAAACCACGAAAAACCGCTCAAAAAGCTTAAAAAATGGTCCTACAGAGCCCCCGAAAACGGATTTTATAAGAGTAAAAAATTGAAGGCAATTATCCCAAAAAACCAGGTTATTGCGCGCTCGCGCGCACGCACGTGGACTTTGAGAGTTTTCAACCATCGGCACGGTTGCGTGGGATACGTACACAGTTCCCATACAAATCTGAGCCCTCTTGCGTGGCTACACCTGAGGTTACGGTCGGCGCAATTAGGGGAAATTAGGGTGACTCGCCAGGCGCGTCTCTGGGGCTGTGCGTTACATACATCGCCGACGCGCCAGGCGCGTCGCTGGTGCTGTACGGGTTAATGCAACTCGGTCATACCCGCTGGTGCGGTTGGAGTTGGAGGTGGATGGTGTGGCACATGAATTGGATGTCGGGATTGTGGAGAAACTGCCAGTGGAGGGCGTCGACCTTCTTCTCGGCAACGACTTTGCAATGCCCGCTTCTGAGGTTCTACCCTTAGTCGTTGCCGAGAGGCCGGCCGACGTGAGTGGGGAAGAGCAAGAGTGGGTCGAGCGGTGCCAGACACAACCCATGGCGTGTGTTGTCACCAGAGCTCGGGCAGCTAAAGTGTCACAGCCTAGTCCTCCGTCTTCAGACCAGCAGAGGAACGATCAACAGGAGGAGGCTAAGGCTGGAGTTGGTTTTAAGAGTTTTGACTCGGCGGCTCTCCTGGTTGATTCAGTATTGGCACCTATGTTAGAGTCTGGAGAGGCCCCAGGACCTGTCACAGCTAGTGAGAGGTAGGGCAGGAAGAGACTCCGAGGCAGCAACGTTACACACGGAGAGAAAAAAGGGTTGCTCAGTTTGCTATTGGGGGAGGACTTGGGTTGCTTCGGAAGCATCTAGACAGGTTGGTTCCCTCAGATATTTGTAAACTGCAGTTGGAGGATCCGGAAGTTCAGAAGTGTGGTAATGGTGCTGTCGAGATCAAACACGAGGACGGGGAAGCATGTCATGTAAACCTGTTGGAGGAGTTTGTGAGGCAACCACCTGAGCAGCCTACTGTCCCTGCGTTGGTCTTCCGCGGCCAAGGTGGAGAAGGAGAGGGGGGCAGTAGGGCACAGGTGGAGGAGAGTAGGGATTGTCATGTCTCGGCGGAGCAGTGGGCGGGGGACACGAGTCTGGTGGCTGTGGAAGCGCTAGAGCACCTGCCTGAGCAGCAGTGTGCAGCACTCCAGCACCAGCTCGGTTCATACCCCACTGGTCGTGCCGAGCCCCTGAGTCTCACAACTCGGGCGGTGCAAGATGTTCCGCGGGCAGGTCACGTGAATGTTGAAAGACCGTGTGACGCATGCCGAGTATGAGCATGCTGTACAGAACGCTCAGTCAGGCCCCACTCTCGCTAGGATCGTCAGGGCAGGAACTTTGGCTGTAGTCTGTGTAGAGTTTCCTAACTCAGTTTATGTGAACCGTTGTACTATAAGTATTATAATTATGTATTTTGTTTTCTTCTAAGTCAACGAGTTCTATTTTATATCATTAGATATAAGTATTGTGTGTGGGACTTATACATAATGATGAGAGAGAGAGTTATGTAACGACGGCCAGTGAGCGCGCCACGAGGTGTGTAGGCCTCACTCCCTCCTCCTTCCTCCCTCCTCCCTCATCAAGCGCGTGGGAAATCCTTTGTCGATCCCAGATTGAGAGAGAATATGACTTCATGATTGCCAGTGGGCGGTCCTTAAGTAGTTTGCGATATGCCGCTAGAGGGCCGAGTATAAAAAGGAGAGGTCCTCGCCACAATTCTTTAGAACTCATCAGGCAGAGCGACTTCTCATATCCCTTGCAACTATCCATATTCTTCCGACTGATGTGAACTTTCTCTACTCTCTGAACAGCCTATCTTCTTCTCTTCTCGTCCCTTTTTTAACCAATGACCCCTTTGGTGCAGATTTAGTCAGCCAAAGTATTATCGCTTGAGTTCTCACGAGATAAGTGCCTGTTAGATAGCCTATTTTTGGAAGGGTTAACTAGAATAGGATTGATTGATGTTTGTTGCACTCATATATGCATTTCCCTGTGTGCGATTATTCATGTTCCTGTTTTCTGCTGGTTTAGGCAATGCTAGACTGGGATAGGGTTTCTGAGTTGTGATTTCCTATGAGTACTAGGTTGCGGTTGAACCAGTACAATTGCAACGGAGACGTGGAACGCCTAGGTGGTCTTTCCGACTGTGTACCGTGGGAGTTTAGCACTGTGTTGCGAGTGAGGGCTTTTGCCTCTGCCACCCAACACTGTGCTATCTCATTTGCTTGACTTTGAGAGGATCGCCAGGAGAGAACCAGATACTAGTGATCTGGATCTCTCAAGAGAGCATCCCGTCAATTAACGTAATTTGGCCGCACAGTCTTAAGGACCTCGCTAGGCTACGAGCCGCTTGCTCAGCCATTGTCTCTTAACCTTATGTATCCCAGCTAGACTTTGCTCGACCAGCAGATACAGCATAGTATTGAAGCTTCTCCTTATGTATGTTATTGTTTATGCACTATTGATTTCATGTGTGGCACGCATAGCTACTTCAGAGATTAGTGGCCCACGAGCACAATCCTAGTAGGCTATTGCCAGTGCATTGTCGGAGTACTTCTTTTTTATGTTTGCCATATCCTATTGCTTATTCTTATAATTCTTCTTATGTCAATTTAAAGCCTTTAATTACCAGTGAGTTATTCATTAAATTGCTGTTCAAAATCCGATACTTACTTCTTATGAGTATTCGAGAAGCATCTAACTTATCAGAAGATTCCTTGCTTGATGCTCGAGGACTATTGTTTAACGTAACGTAATAGTGCCGATCCGAAGTAGAGGGTGGAGGACTTCTTAAGTTCTTAGTTCAAGGGTGGATTACTTCGGCTTCGGCCAACACTATTCTTTAGTGTTGTAGTACTTTCTTCTTTGTTTGATTGTTGACCAGACTAGATAACTCCCGTCTTGTTATTAGTCTGTTGTGTGAAACGCTAGTACCGAGTTCTTGTATACCCCGTTATAGCAGATAGAACTCTGGAGGGTAGTGGCGTTTTTTGTTCGGCTGGCAGTACTCTGGGGTTGGGATCGTGTGTTTCCGTTGTGGCAGCGAGCCATACTCGAGTCCTGTGTAAGAGCCCTAGTGTACCCGAGTGCCCGGTCGTAACAACCGTTAGCCTCGTTGTTTCGGTGGTTCAAGGTGGGCGACGAGGCTTTGGCATGGTTGCCAGGTCAGGGTCGACCCATGGCTGCCAAGGGTGGTGGTCAAAAGGAGGACATTGAGCAGATTGGTGAGGTTGGCTGTGGAGTGGATGTGCCCGGTCGTCACATAGCCTCCCAATGCTGCTCTAGTCTAATGCAACAGCCCTACCATAGACCGACTGTATCTGGCCATGTCTCTAAAAGCGGTGATGCTGAGCAGGCAGATGTCGTCACAAGGAATGCGGGGGTGCGCATGTACGGTATCGGCGGGGAAGCCTTAGCTATAATGAACTATGGGAGTGACTGCACAGGTGGTACTGATTGTCCCTCTCATGACCTGGCTGTTCTAGGGACGAAGGTGGAGAAGGAGGGAGACTACAGGTTAGAAGCTGCGGTCTCGGCTGGGTTGTGGGAGGGCACTAGGCATGTTGTTCGTGGAGACAGTGCAAGGCAGTTGTTTACTAGGCTATGGCAGTACTTTCGCATGTTTGTTGCTTCTCCAGGCCTGATGTACGGGGTAGAATCCGACATGCAGGCTGGAGATAGTGCAAGGCTCAGTTTAATTCCCTACCGTATAAATCCTGCTCGACAGCCTATGGTGCAAGCAGAGCTGGATTACGTGTGGACGAAGGGTCTGAGGGATAAGGAATGTCGTGAGTGGTCGTTGCCTGTAACTTTGCAACCGGTGTTAAGTGGCAAGATTAGTGAGTGTGTTGATTGCGAGAGTGTGTGTGCATTATCCCTGACAGACGCCTATACCTTATCAAGAGTTGACGACACCATAGACCGCCTCGGGGCTGCATCGCCTATAACGAGGGTGGATTTAGTAAAGGGTTGCTGGCGGGTGCCTTTGTCCGAGCGTGCTGGGGAGGTGTGTGGTTTTGTTGTGGACGGGGGGTGCCTGCCGGTGCAATGTTATGCCTGACGGACTTAAGAATGCACTAGCAACGTTTCAGAACCTGATGAATGAAAGTGAAAAGGACGATGATGGGCTGGAGCATCCTGTTAGTTTCTGCTCGGAGAAGTACAATTCGGCCCAGGGGAGCTGCTCTGTTGTCGAGGAGGAGCTGCTGGCGGTTGTGCTTGTGCTGGGGCATTTCGAGGTATGTTCCAGCCTATGGTCCGGTCGTTGTAGTTTACCCAGATCATCACCCTCTCAAGTTCTTGGACCAGTTTCACAATCGGAGTATGAGGCTGACCAGGTGGTCACTAAGGTTATTGGTATATAACCTGGACATACGCCATATTGCCGGTTGTGATAACGTGGTTGCAGATGGTCGTTCAAGGGTATATGATCCTGGGTAGATTGACACACGGGTAGCCTCCTGCTTTAGTTTGAATAGTATTTTGCGCTTGGTGCTTGTTGGCTCGCGGTTGTAGCCCAGCGTATTGGGTCGTAAAGCAGGAGTTGAGCGTTTGGTATAGAAGAAAATAGGCTGCCCTTATAGTGCAGCCGGAAAAAACATATTAAAATATAAAAATCATAAAAAAACTCTTTCTTTTGATATAGATAATTGTATAAGTTTGTCATAGCCTATAGAGTTTGAGTAGTCCACGAACTATCAAACGGCTGAGCTGCTGTAAGCTCGCTCTGGGAGCATGATATTGTGTCTTTTGCTATTGTTGGGAGGAGTTATAAAATGTGATTTTTTTTTTTTTTATAAGATGTGTGTTGGTGATAAACTCAGCTTTGTTTTAAGTGCCATGCGGTCGCTGGGTGTGAGGGGCTTGATGGGGTTCTGTGTGTCAGATTTTAGCTCAGGGTTGAGCAAGTAAAATCTTGGGGGAGGTGTGACGCATGTCGAGTATGAGCATGCTGTACAAACGCCCAGTCATGCCCCACTCTCGCTAGAATCGTCAGGGCAGGAACTTTGGCTGTAGTCTGTGTAGAGTTTCCTAACTTAGTTTATGTGAGCCGTTGTACTATAAGTATTATAAATATGTATTTTGTTTTCATCTGAGTCAACGAGTTCTATTTTATATCATTAGTTATAAGTATTGTGTGTGGGACTTATTTGTAATGATGAGAGGAGAGAGAGAGATTACGTAACGGGGGACAGTGAGTCCGCCACGCGGCAGGTAGGCCTAACTCCTCCCTCCTCCCTCCTCCCTCTCCTCAGCGCGTGGGAAATCCTTTGTCGATCCAGATTGAGAGAATAGTCGTAATG
>JBAKBP010039503.1:0-14875 GCA_037953745.1 Lithodes maja | reverse complement strand
ATACTGCAGGGGTGTCGAGTCCGAGACCACTTGATTTACCATCACACTCTGGGATCTACCTGACAAGTACGACCCAAGAAGCAAGAGAGCGGAGTCACGCACACCACAATCATAAAGATCATTCAATAACAACTCGTGATCCACTGTGTCAAAAGCCGCAGAGAGATCAAGCAAGACCAATAGTGAAGCCACACCATTGCAAATGTTCTCAACTAGATCATTATGTACTCTAATCAATGCTGTTTCAGTTGAATGATGCTGTCGGTAAGCAGACTGAAAAATTGGGATAGTTTCATTCTGCTGAAGTAGTGGTTGTAATTGGTCAAGTATTGCACGCTCTAATATCTTTGATATGAAGGACAGGTTGGAGACAGGACGATAGTTCAACATGTTCTCAACATCAAGTCCAGGTTTCTTTAGAGTAGGTCGGAGTAGTGCATGCTTTTCAGAATGTGGGAAGCTACCTTCAGAGAAGCACTTATTAATTATTTTGGAAATAAACTCAACTGTGTGATCATAGACTCTTGGTAGCTTGGAAACATTTATGGGATCCAACGGGCAAAATGTTTTATTGAGGTTTCTTATGTAGGACGAGATCATGTCCACCTCTATTGAGTGAAAGGATGAGAGGACATTATTAGGAATGTGTCGGGGTTGGAGTACAACTGAAAGTTCTTCACCAACAGAAGCATCATCCAGTTCCTGTCTTATGCGAGTTATCTTGCCAGCAAAAAATGCCACAAAGTTGGCAGCCAACTCGGCATCAGGTACAGAAGGTCTTAAGCTGACTCTTGTTTTTCCAAGTAAACTGTTTACAATTGAAGCCAACCTCCTCTGGTCGTTACCACACGAGTCAACTTTTCCCTGATAATACACTTTCTTTTCATCTTTGATTTTGTGGACCACAGCTCTTCTGGCTGACAGATATTGCAACCATGTAGAGTCTGTTTTATTTTTCCGCCATTCACGTTCAGCTCTTCTACGCGCTCTTCTAAGAAATTTAACTCGAGTGCTATACCAGGGCGAATCATCTCGTACTATGATTTTCTTCTCTACTTCTGGACAGTGATGATCGAACACTAATTTAAGTGCATTTCCATGTACCTCCACCAGCTCATCTGAAGTAAGGTTGGAAGTATCAATACTTCCCAAGTACTGTTTTACTTCACTGCTAGCCAAATTTAGTTCTGCATTTTTATAATTTCTAAATCTGATTACTTTTTCATGTGTGAGTGGCTTAAGGAAATCAAAGCTGAAAGTAATCAAAGCATGATCAGAGGTATTAGGGTCAGCATTCTCAACATCAACATCCAGAACACCACCACAACCCACAGGAGAGAAAACCAAGTCAAGGGTGTGTCCTAAGATATGAGTTGGGTGGGACACATGATTTACAAAATTGTTCTGATCAGTCAACTCAAGGAACTCAGGAGAGAATGGCTTCAGATGAGGGCTGTCAACCCAGTAATTAAAATCTCCACATATCAAAAGTCTTCCGGTTTTAGCAGAAAATTCCTCGAGAAACTGCCCAAACTCTTCCATAAAACCCCTATCTGTGCCACGATGGCCAGGCCTATAGACAACTGCCATTCTTAGAATTTGTTGATGGAGTTTTATTTCCACTTCCAACAGTTCATAATAAAGAGGGGCTGGGTTATGGCTTATTTGCAAGATATTCACCAGAGATGTGGAGTAGACAACTGCCACTCCACCACCCGGATGATCTCCCCTAGGCCTAGGAACATTTATTATGGAATGGGTTTTAGGCAATGCCGCCTGGATAATATTCAGATCTGACTCGAACAACCAGGTCTCAGTGAGACATAATACATCAAGGTTACGTTCATCCAAGATCTCGCAAATATGATCCATTTTGTTACGCAAGGAACGAACATTCAACAGACCCAGTTTCAACCGGCTCCCATGTGCATTTTTCAGTTTTTTGAACCTACAAAATTGGTGTTCTCAATAACTTTATTTCTCTGAGCTGTCATTAAAGGACAATTTCTACTTGAGGCGAAATGATTTGGCGGCTCCGTAACTGATGTGGAGCTCATACAATTTATACATTTGGGGGAAGTCTTGTTGGTGCAGTCTTTTGAGTTATGAGTACCGGCACAGAAGTTGCATTTTGGATCCTCATTTTTCCGATAACACCTGTCACTGGTATGACCAAAGCCCTGGCAATGGTAACATTGTGTTACCCAGAAGCGATCGTATGCACGACATCTCACAAGTCCAACATACACAGAATTGCCATCATCCACAATGGAAGAGCGTATTTCAGGTGACATATTTACTACTGCAATCTTAGTGTGTGCATCACTCTTTTGCTTAGTGAATAGCAAATTCATAGCTAAGCCATCGTCGACCAGGGACTTTATTCTTGGGTTCTTGTTGAGGATGCTGGGAATGATCTCATTATCCTCAGCGTCATTAGCAACGCCCACCAGAGTCATTTTTGGCATCATCTTCTTTGGTTCGGAGACACTGAAGGCACTGTCCACCCCCAAATACTGATTGATGGCCCTTCCTGCATCTTCTTTGGCTTTCTTGGATGGAAGTCGTACCACCAGTACACCCGAATCAGTTCTAGTTAACTTGTTAACCGGAACCGAAGCCAAAGCAGTCTCGATTGCCTTTGTATCTGGTGGGCTTACTGGCTCGGAGGATCGGTCTTTTGGCTTCACTACCAGGACCTGATGGTCCCAGACAGTTTTTTTCTTTCCACCATCTACCACCTCAGTGGTGCGTTTGGTCGGCTCCTTTTTGGTCTCCACTGTTTCCCTCACTACCTTTTCCTTGCTCTTCAAAACCTGCACTACATTCTTCTCAAACTCTCTTTTCTCTTTTTCTCTCTCTTCCACCTGCTCCTTCATGATTTCTTCCAATGCATCCACCTTAGCATTCCCCACCCTTGTCCACTCATCTTTCTCCTCACTTATTACTCCCTTTACTTTCTCACTTAAATGGCCCTCATACTCCTTTAGCTGCTCCTTGAGTGCCATGTTCTCTGCCTCCAGCTCATCTACTTTCCTTATTACAGCATCTAGGTTAGCAATTAATGGCCCATCTGCAGTTGCTACTGAACTGGCTCCACATATTTCTGTCAGTGACTCCACCTTCACACCTATATCTCTCCTCCAATTCTCCATAACTCCCTTCCATCTTAACAGACCCATCATCTGTCTCTTCACTACAGTCAATTGATCCTCCACTTCATTACCCTCTGCCAGAAACCCCTCAAATTCATAGCTCTCTTCATCTCCCAATAAACTCTGCCTCCGTTTGCCTTGGCCGGCCATTGTTTATATTTATGTAGCCTACAATTAAAAATACACTAATCTAAATTAAAAACAACCAAACTCCCTTGGCTAAAAATAAATTAAACCAATCACTTAAAAAAGCTGATAAAATAAAATAACTACCTGGGTAAAACCCAGGTAGCGCCGCCCCCGTTTGTGTCACCCAAGAAGAAGAAAAATTAAGGTATGGAAAAAGAAATGAATACTGGGTGTCTGCGAGGATACCGCGGGCAGGTGGGGTGCGACTTGGCTACCCTTTGGAGGTAGCCCAAACCGAGGTGCGAGGAAGGATGGTGTATGTCTACTAACTTTAACCAATTTAATGTTTCGAGCTTCTTTGTCAGTGACTGTATATCCACACAACTCAGTATAACCTCATTGGTTACGATACTGCCACTGCGCAAAGCTGTGTTTTAACCTATGTGCGACTAATTTGCTTGGGACCCAAATTCACTACTCATACATAAGAACATAAGAAAATGGGAGTCTGCAAAAAGCCGATCGGCCCATACAAGGCAGATCCCTGTCACACCCAACCCCAATTATAGGCTCAACTCACTAATACCTGGAGTACTGACCCCACCAAAACGGTCAGAGATTAACACAAGATTACGGGGGTCTGCTGAGCGCCGATTGGCCCACACCTGGTAGATCCAGATCTGTAGTATCTGTCTCTCTCCCTCATACCATTTATTCCATTGACATTATATTAATTTCCCCTTCCTAGCTCTCTCCTATATCAATGTATTTTTTATCAAATTATACATGCATCCCATTTTCTGTTATCAATGTATTTATGTGCTATCCAAAGTTTAACCCATTACACCCGGAAGAGCTCTTACGCACCCATAAAAAACAACCCCGAGCTACCCGGAAGGGCTCCGAGGCACTCACGAGCTGAAAGCCTGTAAGCTTGGTGTGCGAGGCGTATGTCCGACGCATGTAAACAACAGCCGGCTGGACCGACGCCCCGCATCTCCGACCACAAGAAGGAGTACGTCGCTTGTTCGTGTGTGCCTGTATGTTGTTGTTAAGTATCGAAAAGTAGTGTAAAGTGGCTGTTTTTGCCATAAAGTTATCTCCAATGAAATCATCATCACAACTGAACCAGTTGACTTAGAGAGCTCTACTTAACGCCATTCTACAGGTACGAAACACATCTACGCTTGGGGATGCGCGGGAATGCGGAAGCAAGCAAAATAACAAGGATGCGGTAGCCTAGGTGTATTTCGGCCAAAACCACCGGGTTTCGGGGAATATATATGGAATACATAGCCGGGGCTGAAGGGTTAAGTTGAATGTCTTACGCTACCCGATCTCATAGTCATAGTTAATATATATACTGTATTGTATATGTAATGCCTTCACTACGATGGAAAACAAATCTATTTTACGATTTCACTCAGCTTAAGAAGTAACGGTACCTCTAACATACTGTCAGTCCCCCCAATACACGTATTCTCAGTCCGCGTTTACCCTAATCCACGTCAAGGGGTCCAAAAGGTACTCAAATTCCTAAAATGCGAATTTTAACCCCACAAGGTAAGACAAGGTAGGATACAGTATGTATGAAGCGATGGAGGAAGTGAATGCAGAAAAGGATACAGGAGTAGTGATAGACAATAAGTTAAATTTCTCAGAACATTTAGCGGAAAAGATAAACAAAGCCAATAGAATTGTAGGGCTGATAAGGAGGACATTTGTGTCACTTGACGAAGAAATCTTCAGGAATCTCTATACAGCGCTGGTTAGGCCGCACCTGGAATATGCGAACCAGGTGTGGGCTCCATATATGGTAAAGGATATAGAAGCAGTGGAGAAAGTGCAGAGGAGAGCTAGCAAGCTGGTACCAACGTTGAAGAACGCGGGCTATGAGCAGAGGTTGAGGACACTGGGGCTTCCGACACTGGCATATAGGAGAAAGAGAGGGGATATGATAGAGGCTTTTAAGATAGTGTCAGGAAAGTACGATGAGGATGTGTGTGAAGGTATCTTCTTGATGCGGGAGGGAACAAGAACGAGAGGACACTCTAAGAAAATTTACAAAGAAAGAAATAGGCTTGAGAAGGCAAAGAACTCATTTTGTGATAGAGTGGTAAATGAGTGGAACGCACTGCCCCAGTATGTAGTCGATTCCGAATCAATAAGGGAGTTTGAGAGTAATCTTGATAAAGCATGGGGAAGACAATATTTGAAGTTTGATTATAAAACAAAAATACAGAATAGTAAAAATGTTGCGTCTGCTACCGCCGCCGCCAACACCGTGAACGACCGCAGCAGTGTAAGTACTGGTACTGAGCTGGATACACAGGCCTAGTTTGCCTTTTTCCAGAGGATCTACTGTAAGAAACTGTAAGAAACTGTAAGAAACTGTAAGAAATACCCTGATCGTGGTTGAAGAGTGGTGTAAAACTGCCGTTTTTCGTATTCCCCGCCACCCCGCCGCTCAGCTATTGTTGTTATTGGCGCACTCTACTATCCAGGAGTTCGTTCTTTGAACGATGGCTGTTTCATTTAATATATTTATTAACCCTCTTCATATTACAGTAACACCTCGATTTTCCGGCATTCAAGCATCCGGTAACTTCAAACAACCGGAGGTTTTAGGAAATTATTAAAATAAAAAAAAATAAAGTCTTACCAGCATCATTTCATCATAACAAATAATAAATACATTATATTAGGAAAATAATATTTAAAAAGCACCAATAAGAAATATATATATATATATATATATATATATATATATATATATATATATAAAATAGTCAGTGGTTCTAAGCGGGTAACGGCGACGTCAGTAGAACAAGTAACAACAACAATATGGGCTGGTCTATCAGAGTGAGAACTGAGCGATCTCTGCCATACCCATAGCTTACTCTGACTGTTCCTTTTACTTATATATTTTCTAGATCTCAAGTGACGGCGTCTCTTCCGTGGATTGACCTCCCAATCTACCAAGATGGAAGCCAAAGCGTCACATTTTTCCTTTGCCCCTCAACTTTCTCTTCATAATTGCTGAGGGGCACAGGGCCCTGGGTGGGGCTTTGGTTTCCCGGGCGTTTCTGCACCCTTCTCAGCTCCCCGCCATAGAGTGGCTTCGGTCACCCAGGCTTTATTGTGGTCGGCAGGGAGGGTTCTGTGGGGGCGCTCGGTTATGGCCTTGGCCTTGCTCGGGGCCTTGGGGCTCTTCGGCCAGACAGCTTGGGGAACAACAACAACAACAACAAAAGCGCGGGAATAGGCCTCTCAGTCTTGCCCGATCGATCGATCCGTATATACAACATTCTCATATTGGACATATACTCGATTCATAGCTATCATGCCGAAGATTAAGGCAAAGTCGGACAAATTGAAAGCCAATAGTGAGAAGAAGTGCAAAAGAGTGGTTCTGAGCTTGGAACAAAAAATACAAATATCCAAACGAATGGAGAGGTGGATGATGCAACATCATCCACCTCTACAACTGTGGATGAGTGGCATGCATCCACCCCTTGCTGCCTCTCCCAAAGCATCCACCTCATAAATAAGTTTTAGATATTAAGTGAGAAACCTAAGAAACTAAAAAGAACAAAAACAATTTGATATTAGTGTTTCGTTTTGCTACTGTCAAAACTTTGAATGCGCTGCAGAACTCTCCCTCCCGATAAGGCCTAGCCTTCGCATACGACGATACGCATTACGCCGCCGACAACAACAACAGCTGGACGCTTTTTCCAACTTCTACTGTACTTATAAATTGGCAAGTTGAGAACATTACTATTAAAATGGTATAGTAATGTGTTTGTTTATTATATTAAGGCTGATAATACAGATAGCCATTAGGGGGTATTTTCTTGGGGTTTATGGGCATTTATAGGAGTAATGTTCAACTAACCGGAGTTTTCAATTTTCCGGAGGTTTCAAATCCCCCGAGTGCCAGAAAATCTGGGTGTTACTGTACTTGCTTGCGAGATGTTGCAGGGGGAAGATGTTTGCCTCTCGGCCGGCCTACCCAGAATACGACTGGGTGCCTTAAATATAAGTTTTCCAACACACAATTGCTGTCCCCACTTCTATTATCGATCTTCAATGTTCATATTAGTTAAAATAAACACACATGGAAAAGAAATAGGCCTAATGCGTTATATGGTAAGTATAATGAATTCTGTTAGAATCGAAGGGTTATACAGAAAGGCTATGATAGGCCTACAATAATAGAAACATAAACAATAGCCATTGCTTACCTTAAAATTAAATGCTTAACCCAAGTATCCAGGATATGCAATATTAGTTGCATATCCTGGACACTTGCTATGCATTTACAGTAGAACCCCGCCCAATCCAGACTCGTGTTCCAGGGCGCCAATTATCCCATTTACTGTACTGTACAATGTTCTCTATAATACAGCCCCTCCAAAAAAGTTCCTCTTCCCAAATTGACTAATTCCTTGAACATGACGATAGTGCGTTGTTATGTGTGCGATTAGTTTGCTTGGCAAACAGATTAACTTGCTCATGTAGTAATGTACTGTACACCCATGTGGTGGATTGTGTTCTTTTATTTCATAAATATTAATTTAGTAAGCGTTGTTTCCACATAGCGATTTTGATAAGTTAATTTGACTTTATATTGTCTTTGTCCCAGTTTTGGTTTGTTTATATTGCAAGTTTTACATTTTAATTCAACTCTATTCAATAAAGTTTATGCCACCAACACCATCAAACAAGCTATATTATCACCTATTCAATTAATTTTAAGTTCATAACATTCTTTCTTAAGAAAACCTTGTTGCCATTAATGCTTCCAAAACACAATTTCTCCATTTTACTACCCGTCCGGAACTCCAAGAAGACTTTTCCTTATACTACAACAATACAAAAATCAATCCTTCATTTTCTCTCAATATTCTTGGTATCTCTTTTTTCTTCTGCTCTCACTTGGAAGGACCATATTACCAGTCTTGCTAAGGCAGCCTCCCAGAAGCTGGGTGTGCTCAACCGCCTCCGGGGGTTCTTTATCCCTGCACAGCTTCTTGCTCTGTACAGGGGCACAGTGCATCCTTGTATTGAGTATTGTTCACATGTGTGGGGAGGATCCTCTCACACCGCACTCCTAGACAAAGTAGAAAGGAAGGCCTTTCGTATCATTAACTCCCGTCCACTCACCAACTCTCTGCAATCTCTGTCCGCCGCAATGTTGCATCTCTCTCGCTATTCTATCGCTACTATAATAATCAGTGTTTCTCAGAGCTCTCCCAGTGTATACCACCTCCTCTATGGAGGGCACGTAGTACTCGTCTTGCAACACAATCCCATCCCTACTCTGTTCAACTCTCCAACCCAATAGTGAAATGTTACTCTCAGACTTTCTCCTATTCAACAGCTGAGCTCTAGAACTCTCTCCCACAATCAGTCTTTCCCTCTTCCTATGACTTAAATTGCTTCAAACTCGTGTGTCCAGCTATTTTGGCTTGAACGTCCCTTGATTTTGGCCCCATCACTCTTTCAACTTTGGGGGAATCACTTGCTACAGGCAGTTCTGCCTTTTGCCTCCCTCACTCTCATAGAAAAAACAAAAAAATACAAGTTTTAAGACTGTTTCGTCCACAGAGTGTGGTTTCAGTCTCACGTCCTAAATGGTGGCATTCCAGGCGACCCAGTTAACAGCTCTGTTGACCGTGAGAGGATTCCCGCTTCACATCAAAGGGTAGGTGTATGCCTCGTGTGTTAGTATTGCGATGACCTATGCCTCAGAGATATTTCTTACAGTTTCTTACAGTAGATCCTCTGGAAAAAGGCAAACTAGGCCTGTGTATCCAGCTCAGTACCAGTACTTGCACTGCTGCGGTCGTTCACGGTGTTCGGTTAATTGTGGAGGGGAGCTGCTCAACTTCCCCCAGCCACTTTTGACTCTATCAATGGAGCCAGCTTCAGCGCAACCTCCGGCAGAAACCATATCGCCCAAGTAGCAGAATTTATTCACACACTCCAGCGTTACACTACACAGATGTAGGTAAAAGAAAAGCAATGGTGAGTGAGGTGGATGGTGGGCTTTGGTGGCACTGAAGTAAAGAGTGGTATGGGCAGTAACTCTATCCTACATGATATGTGCATGGAGTTTGGGTACATAAGAACTATAGTTTATTGAGACAATAGTACTGTAGTGTGAGAGGTAGATTGAGTGAAGTGGTTTGAATTTACCTGTTATGCAAGTTGTGAACTAAGCCTCGGGTGGAAAGAATGGATGTGTCTCCATAGTGTGTAGATGAATTCTGCTACTAGGGGGACATGACCAGTTAGGAGTGCTGCACAAGATAGCTCTGTTGCAAGAGCCAACAGAGAAAAAAAGTTCAGAATTAAATTGATATGCAGTACAGTATTCAACAAATGGATATTAATTATAGTGAGGTACAGCACCTTTAACTGTCTTGATGGTACTGTATAATGGTTAGAGCGTGTAAGTTCTCTATGAGGTATCCTGGGTTTGAATCCTGGAAGGATCACATGCTTTCATTAATTTAATTTGAAGGGTTATTGGTGTTAAGAACGATATTAAAAATAATAGAACGTACAGTATAGTGAAATTATGCACACTGACAGGCTGCGATGGTTTGGCCATGTGGAGAAAATTAATTAAAATTATAAGTGAAATGTGTCAAAAAATGTAAGTAAAGGGAAGGATGACAGTCGGTAGTCCAAGGAAAACTTGGAACAAGATCCTGAGAAAGAATCTCTGAGTTAGAACACTAACAGGGAATCGTGAAGCATAGATAGCAGTCATAAGGTGACCAAGACATACCAAAGCAAACCATGTGACTACCATCTTCAACCAAACAAACAGTGGGTCCAAAGTATTGAAAGAAATGAGGGAAACATTTGGGCCTGAGTTATTATATCAAACTTGATCTTACAGTTAACCTATCAAGAGATATACTGTAATGTAAAAGATAGAATACCGGTACTTTACCTGCTCTTATCACTACCCTGGAGTTTTATATTATGCTGTACCGGTACCCGATATTATAGCCAACCTATATTCATGAGTTACCGGTAGTCAATATGGAAAATGCCAGCATGATGTCATGGCCCGCTACTGGGGGGACACAAAGGCCTGTCATTGGTCACCCATGCTGTCTGGACACTCGCATGTATTCACTATTATCAAAATGCATAGTTTCTGTGGTGTTTCAAGCTGTTCCAATAAATATGGACATTCATACACAGAGACCATCGTTTCGCAGTAGCTCTAGTACGGTGGGCTAAAATATCACAGTTCACCTCGCTGCCAGCGTACAATATTTTTGCTAAAATGCCTTGTTCTTTGATTTTATGATATATATCATTACTTACAGTCATCGGTAAATATCTTAATTAATTTGAATAGCGGTAAAAGTCGCGTCGCCATAGTCTAACTAACACGTCTTGTTGTTCTTGTTGGGGGTAAAAGTGTACATTTGTTTCCCTACAAGTAGATGTAAACAAACTTGTAAGTGCAAGGGCTCCATACTGTATAACTCATAGGTTAGCTATGGAGGATCAGATAAAACGTAATAGCCAACTCATATTGACTAACCTCGGTGTCAGTGAGAGCCAGAATGAAAGAAGTGATGACGTTGATGCCCTCTCGCTGGACAAATATACTAGGGCTCCTCAGGCTTGGTAGAAACATCTTCTCCCATACACCTGTAGGCCAATAAGTCCATAACACACATTATTTATAAATCTTTTTAAATTATTTTACCGATAATGGTAATAATAATGATAAGGTAATGGCATCAGTTGAAAAGGCACCCAGTCATTCTTTCCATGTGGCCAAACCCCCACAGTCTGTCAGTACAAATCACCTATTCACCTCACCAATACTCTTTATATCAAGTCTCTCGCAACTCCTTTCTCATTGGTTCCTATCTAACTGTGGTATAACACATCATCACCATATTTATTTCAATATGCTGAAGTCTATGGGTATATATACTGTACTGTATATATGGTACCTAGTTTAGGACAGTATTATTATTTATATCAATAAACAGACAAACATGTTATAAAAACTGGCCTTAATTAAGATATCAAATAAAATTTGTCATGATAGTTAACAGAGTACCAGTACCATTCTTGATGAGCCAGTAGAGTCCAGGCTTGTGCTTGAGTATGGCCTGGACAAGGGTAAGGGCAGCAGAGGTCAGTGTGGGGTCGGCACGCACATTCGGCAGTAGAATCAAAAAATGACACAGTACCTGATGAATATAATAATTTAATTTACAACAATGTACGATAGAACAGTATAGTACTGTACAGTATTGTATTAGGATTCCAACAGTATATACCATACACAGTGTGACGGTAACTAGCTACTACTGTACAGGTCTCCCACTTTATACAATGTCTCATTATACGATAAGGCATCTTACTAACCATTTTTCTCTTTCTAATGACCAAAATTAGCTATAAAGATTTATCGATCATAAAACGTACAGTATGCAAGCTGCATCATTCATCCTAAATACAGTACTTTATGTTGTTTCAGAGCGATCTCCCTTATTAATAAACAAAGATAATTGTTGTTGTACAGATAATCACATTTTCATAAAAACTTAAGGCTATAATATTTTTGGTGGTTACATACATACATACATAAAATTTTAAGACCGAGTGTTCCACACATACGTGCAGTTTCAGTCTCTTGTCCTAATGACGGCGTTCCAGGCAACCCTGTTAAGGGCTGATTCACTTGTCAAGTTCTTGGATTTAAGATCGGCACGTATAGTCCGATCCCAGGTCTTCCTCGGTCCACCCCTTGGTGCAGCTCCCTCCACATCACAGACCTGCATTTTTTCACCCAATTTTGTTCATCCATTCTCTCCAAATGTCCATACCATCCCAGTCTACTTGTACGCATCACCTCGCTAATGTCGGTGTTCCTCCTGTTGTTCTCAAAAACTGTGCTTCCGTGCTGACTCCCTGCCTAGGCAAACTCTTTCGTCTCTGTCTATCCTCTAACGTCTTCCCTTCATGCTGGAAGTTTGCTCACATTCAACCTGTCCCAAAGAAGGGTGACCGCTCTCAACCCTCCAACTATCGTCCAATTGCTCTTATCTCTTGTCTTTCTAAAGTTTTTGAAACTATTCTTGCTTCCCAATTTCTTAAGCATTTCTCTTCTCATAATCTGCTCTCAGATCGCCAGTATGGCTTCCTTAACCCTCTGTTCCCGGAAGGGCTCTTGAACGCCCATAAAAAAGCATATAACAGGTACCCGGAAGGCCTCTTAAACACCCATGACGTCACAGCCTGTGAGCTTGGTGTGCGAGGCGTCGGTCCGACGCATGTAAACAACAGCCGGCTGGACCGACGCTCCGCATCTCCGGCTACAAGAAGGAGAGCGTCGCTTGTTCGTGTGTGCCTGTATGTTGTTGTTAAGTATCGAAAAGTGGTGTAAAGTGGCTGTTTTGGCCATAAAGTTATCTCCAATGAAATCATCATCACAGCTCAACCAGTTGACTTAGAGAGCTCTACTTAATGTCATTCTACAGGTAAATAACACAGCTACGCTTGGGGATGCGCGGGAATGCGGGAAGCAGTCTGATTAACGAATATACGGTAGCCTAGCCGAGACGTTTTTCGGCCAAAACACCCGGGTTTCGAGGAATATATATATAATACATAACCGGGGCTGGAGGGTTAAGGGTCGCTCTACTGGTGATCTTCTTTCATATCTTACTAACTCTTGGTCATCCTCCTTTCGGGACTTCGGTGAGACTTTTTCTATTGCACTAGACATATCGAAAGCCTTCGATAGAGTCTGGCATAAATCTTTAATTTCTAAACTACCCTCCTTCGGTTTCTATCCCTCCATCTGTGCCTTTGTCTCTAATTTCCTTTCCGGCCGTTCCATAGCCGCGGTTGTGGACGGCCATTGTTCACTTCCTCACCCTATAAACTCCGGTGTTCCTCAGGGCTCTGTCCTATCTCCTATTCTCTTTCTAATTTTTATAAATGATCTCCTTAACTGTACCTTAATTCCCATCCATTCATACGCAGACGACTCAACCTTGCACTACTCCATTAGTTTCTCAGAACGCCCCAGCCAGCAATCCCTCAACGACAAACGTAATGAAGCCATAGAACTCTTAAATTCTGATCTAAATACTATTTCCAATTGGGGCAGAGAAAACCTTGTTAACTTTAATGCTTCCAAAACCCAATTTCTCCATCTATCTACCCGTCAGGATCTCCCAGCGGACTATCCCTTATTCTTCAACAATACAAAAATCAACCCTTCATCTTCTCTCAATATTCTTGGTGTCTCTTTTTCTTCTGCTCTCATTTGGAAGGACCATATTACCAGTCTTGCTAAGGCAGCCTCCCAGAAGCTGGGTGTGCTCAACCGCCTTAGGGGGTTCTTTTCCCCTGCACAGCTTCTTGCTCTGTACAGGGGCATAGTGCGCCCTTGTATTGAGTATTGTTCACATGTGTGGGGAGGTTCCTCTCACACCGCTCTCCTAGACAAAGTTGAAAGGAAGGCCTTTCGTATCATTAACTCCCGTCCACTCACCAACTCTCTGCAATCTCTCTCTCTCCGCCGCAATGTTGCATCTCTCTCGCTATTCTATCGCTACTATAATAATCAGTGTTCCTCAGAGCTATCCCAGTGCATACCACCTCCTTTACGTAGGGCACGTGGTACCCGTCTTGCAACTCAATCCCACCCCTACTCTGTGCAACTCTCCAACCCAAGAGTGAAACGTTACTCTCAAACTTTCTTCTACTCAACAGCTGAGCTCTGGAACTCTCTCCCAGAATCAGTCTTTCCCTCTTCCTATGACTTAAATTGCTTCAAACTCCGTGTGTCCAAGCATTTTGGCTCGAACGTTCCTTTGATTTTGGCCCTGTCACTCTTTCAACTATGGGGGAGGCACTCGCTATAGGCAGTTATGCCTTTTGCCTCCCTCAATCACATAGAAAAAAAAAAAAAAAAAAAAAAAAATCTTTATACCTAAACGTCTCCTCAGCTCAACATTTGTTATTCTATCCTGTAGCCTGGCCCCACACATCCATCTCACCATTCTCATGGTGACATCCTCTACTTTAACGGCCCATGTTTCTGAGGCATACCACCTTGCTAATACTCTTTATACCTAAACGTCTCCTCAGCTCAACATTTGTTATTCTATCCTGTAGCCTGGCCCCACACATCCATCTCACCATTCTCATGGTGACATCCTCTACTTTAACGGCCCATGTTTCTGAGGCATACGTCATTGCACTTCTAACACATGAGGCATACACCTTTCCCTTCAGGGGGAGAGGCATTCTTTTCATAGTCAGAATTGGCAGCAGTTCTCTGAACTTCCCCCAGCCACACCTAATTCTAGCAACAGTGGCAGCCTCGGCCCCACCACCGGCAGAGATGGTATCTCCTAGGTAACAAAACTTGTTCACCAGCTCCAATGACTCATTTCCAAAACTCACAGCCACAGGATCATCACTTAACACAAGCTCGCTGAATACAGTACTTAGAAATAACATTAGACATAACACTGGTGAATTAACCCTTTCATGCACCTCTGGACGTGATTGCGTCCTTACAG
>JBAKBP010039502.1:0-14878 GCA_037953745.1 Lithodes maja | reverse complement strand
GTGTGCGTTTAGACAGGTCCCTCCAACACCATATGTTACGTGTGTGTGTGTTTAGACATGTGTGTGCGTTTAGACAGGTCCCTCCCACACCATATGTTACGTGTGTGTGCGTTTAGACAGGTCCCTCCCACACCATATGTTACGTGTGTGTGTTTTAGACGTGTGTGTGCGTTTAGACAGGTCCCTCCCACACCATATGTTACATGTGTGTGTTTAGACGTGTGTGTGCGTTTAGACAGGTCCCTCCCACACCATATGTTATGTGTGTGTGTTTAGACATGTGTGTGTGTTTAGACAGGTCCCTCCCACACCATATGTTACGTGTGTGTGTGTTTAGACATGTGTGTGCATTTAGACAGGTCCCTCCCACACCATATGTTACGTGTGTGTGTTTAGACGTGTGTGTGCGTTTAGACAGGTCCCTCCCACATCATATGTTACGTGTGTGTGTTTAGACGTGTGTGTGCGTTTAGACAGGTCCCTTCCACACCATATGTTACATGTGTGTGTTTAGATGTGTGTGTGTGTTTAGATGTGTGTGTGTGTTTAGACAGGTCCCTCCCACACCATATGTTACGTGTGTGTGTTTAGACGTGTGTGCGTTTAGACAGGTCCCTCCCACACCATATGTTACGTGTGTGTGTTTAGACGTGTGTGTGCGTTTAGACAGGTCCCTCCCACACCATATGTTACGTGTGTGTGTTTAGACATGTGTGTGCGTTTAGACAGGTCCCTCCCACACCATATGTTACGTGTGTGTGTTTAGACGTGTGTGTGCGTTTAGACAGGTCCCTCCCACACCATATGTTACATGTGCGCGCGTTTAGACATGTGTGCGCGTTTAGACGTGTGCGTGCGTTTAGACGTGTGTGCACATTTAGGCGTGTGTGCGCGTTTAGGCGTGTGTGCGCGTTTAGACGTGTGTGCGCGTTTAGACGTGTACGCGCGTTTAGACGTGTGTGTACGCTTAGGCGTGTGTGCGTTTATACGCGTGTGCGTGTTTAGATATATGTGTGCGTTTAGACATGTGTGTGTGTGTGTGTTTTTTAGACGTGTGTGCGTTTAGACGGTACCACCACACCTTGTCGGTTGTGTGCGTAAAGATGTGTGTACGTTTAAACAGGTGTGTGTTTAGACGGTCTTTCCACACTGTCTGCTGTGCCTGTAAGTTTAGACAGTGACTCCATGTATGTTATGTATGTACGTTTACACAGTCACTCCATGTCTGTTATGTGTGTATGTTTAGACAGTCACTCTATGTGCGTACGTTTAGACAGTCACTCCATGTCTGTTATGTGTGTACGTTTAGACAGACACTTCATGTCTGTTATGTGTGTACGTTTAGACAGTCACTCCATGTCTGTTATGCGTGTATGTTTAGACAGTCACTTCATGTATGTTATGTGTGTACGCTTACACAGTCACTCCATGTCTGTTATGTATGTACGTTTAGACAGTCACTTCATGTCTGTTATGTGTGTACGTTTAGACAGTCACTCCATGTATGTTATGTGTGTACATTTACACAGTCACTCCATGTCTGGTATGTGTGTACGTTTACACAGTCACTCCATGTATGTTATGTGTGTACGTTTACACAGTCAATCCATGTCTGGTATGTGTGTACGTTTACACAGTCACTCCATGTCTGGTATGTGTGTACGTTTACACAGTCACTCCATGTCTGTTATGTGTGTAAGTTTAGATGGATATTTTCACTTGAGGGATTATTTTTCGAACCTCCTTCTCCCTCATGTTTAGCCCTATTAGTTTTGAGACTTTAAGACGTTTACCTCTTTAGTTTGGAGATTTTAAGATATTTTGCCCAATTTCTGTTAATTTTATGACCTTTCGTGCAAGATAGGTGTCGATTTTGTCTTGGCGAGCGATAGCGAGCCTGTAAATAAGGAAGAACTGGCCTTTGACTGGGACATTTTTCTACCGAAAAATGTACAAGTACATATCTTGGGGGTATTTATTTAAAGCTTGATGGGGGTCTAGGAAACAAACTAAATATCTCCCCTTAACCTGTTCAGTACCAGTACCGTCCTTTTTTATTATATTATGGCTACTAATAGACGATTCTGTTCAGTTTAGGAAGGGGCTCCAACAATCAAAAGGCTTCGAACTATCTTATTTTACTATCACAGAACCTTCTTAACGCCCTAAGAGCGGGCCCGTCAGTAACTTCTACTACCCTGCCAAGCGGGTAGTTTTACCCTAAACGACCTTATTTCCGTGCTCTTTTTCATGCATAAACAAGAGCCAGAGCATAATACAATTATGTATCCCTGCAAGGGCGTTAATTGAGCTTTCCAATGACACCAGAACCATCCTTCTACGACCACTGGTTCTCTTGCAACGATCGTGCAACACTAAGGAAAAATCGCTTAAATAAGGTAATTTCCTTACATAATTCCTGTGTAGCGAGGTAATGGGTGTGGATGAGTGAGGAGGGGAGGTTAGTCGTGGCGCGGGGACCGTGCCGAACGGTCAGAGTGAACCTACGCTCCTCCCACCGCTCGTCTCTCTCTCAGAGCCAATTATGTGGTCAAAATTGCTACCGACTTAAGGCGGTCCCCGCCACATAGTCCTTTCTTCTCTAGACCGACTTAACCCTCTCACGACCATAGGATGCAGAGGTTGCCAGATTAGCAATAAGAAATAGATTACTCTCACTGTTATAATTACCTCTCCAAAATTAGTTTTCTGCCCACAGCTAACTCAAAGACAACTGCAGAGGTTGAAGTAAACAAACTAAAGGTTTATAGATACCCCTGATGGTAACAAAGGCTTTAAAGTATCCCTAATAGGCTCTGTCACATCCCTCGCCACTGTGAAGCTTCGAGAGTTTCTGCTGTGCTCGACCCCTTTCGACTCTCTATAGCTCGGCACTCGGTTGTTTTGTTGTGCCAGCCAGGGTCGACTATGACGTCTCAGTTGAGTGCGTCAATTGATTCATTTTGTATATTATTTAATGTTCTTAATAATAGATGGCGCTGTACTTGCCAATCTTCTGTTTTCTAGTTACCTTTCTGTACGTGTATAAGGGGTTCAGGCTGTGACGGAGGGTGTTGTAATTCATCTTGAATTCATATGAAATCAGTATATATTCAACCAGCGTCTTGGATATATCGGCTCCTGGAGATTTGTGTGGAGGTGTTATCCTGTATTGTGTGCTACTAAATACCGCTAGCTGTGCTGATAACCAGGGAGTAGTGTCTCGTCTGTCATAGCCTGATTCCTATTATTACGTGTGTCATTAGTTTACACTAGTATATAAGGTTCTTTTCTTTTTCCTTTAGTTTTGTTTGTTTGTTCATAGAGATAAATTATTATAATGTATATATTAATATTCATATAATATATTATTTTCCTTTTTAATCTAGTTACTTGCAATTCTTTATATAATATAAACTCCTTTCTTTTATAATTAATTAATTATATATATATATATATATATATATATATATATAATTAAAATTATCTTTATTTTTCGTAACCATCATATTATGTGCATTAGTTTGGTACAAAGGGGTTTGCGGTGTGGTCAAGTTTATAAGATCAAAGTGGCTTATGATATAATAACTTACATAAAAAAACTGCTATATAAACTATAACTACCATCTCTAAAATAGACTACGGAGTCTTGGCATAAGTCTGTTAAACAGACTATTACTCTCCTCACTGAATTCACTTCTAATCTATTCAGTCTAGTGTGATATTTTGGTTACCATACCCGTAGTGCTTACCAGGCCTAATTAAAACTCCTCATAACTTCCGGGTTGTAACAAATGGGGGCCTGACCGGGATTTGTTTTTTGCCATTTTACTTGACTTCCATTGCTGACTTCCGTTGCCTTACTGATCATATATTTGTAATTTAATTGATATTTTATACCACGTCGTAAAGGAATCTTGACTATTAGATCTCTTGTTTTCTTGCTTATGTTGTTTAAATATTCATTCCTATCTATAATTTGGTTTGTACAACAAGGTAAGATTACAAAGGTAGCTCTCCCTCACAATTACAGGGAACATTGATACATAATACTAGGATGTGTTCAGGCGCTCACCTCATTCCTCATACTCCTTCATACTTGTATCACCTTTGGCAGACGGTACCAAGTATATCCTAGAGTATCTCGTGATAGATTACAAATCATCACTGGTCATCCCCTGAGTCACCCTTAAATAATTTATTTCAGAGTAGAACTGACCTCATCATATGTCAACCATAGAACAATATAACTATAGGTTAGACCATACACGATTACTATAATTCCTAATCTTAGTAGTATTGATGAGCCATAGTCTCTCTTACTTCTTATCCTCTCTATAGAATCGTGTGTCCGTGTATCACTGCTGAACAGGTCTCCTTTGATAAAGTAACGGTAGCTTTGTCTTGAGTTTCTTTCTGCCCTCAATTAACGTAGTTTAATAGAGAGTTCACATTAAAATCAAAACTAGATTGATATTTAAATGTCCCTCTACCTGTATCATGATGTACACGTCTATACTAGGCAGATCATAATTCTCCCAGATATCTATAATCTCACCTATGCATGTCAACTCATCTCTTGATTCCCAGCGGAACGAGAGTCATTCCCCGCCTGTTATCTCGTGACTATCCCAACCTTGGAACAGATTAAAGGGTAATTTTCTCTTCCGAGTATTCTGTAGTTGCGCTTAGACATGACGGAACCTTTTAACTTAAAACACTTTTGTAATGAGCCTTCCATTAGTCTTCTCAGGGATCGAGTGATTTCGAAAGACCAGTGGAAGTATATGGCCATCACCTTTGACATTCCTTTTGAAAGTTCCCACACCAAAGAACAAATAAAAAACCTTGTCGTGGAAGACTTGGTTTTAAGAGACAACATTTACCTCCAGAAGCTATAGATGAATTCACACCCATGACTTCTACGACGCAGTTGTCTCTCCAGTCTGACTCTGATGATGGCCAAGCGGATACGGTTCCTCCAGCGCACTATCGTGAAGAGAAAAACTTAGAAAAACTCAAACTTCAATATGAATATGAATTTGAACAAATCAAACTTGAGAAGAACCAGGAACTTGAACGAGCCAAACTTGAAGCAAGAGAGAAGGACCGGGAACTTGAACGAGCCAAACTTGAGAAGGACCAGGAACTTGAACAAGCCAAACTTGAGAAGGACCAGGAACTTGAACGAGCCAAACTTGAGAAGGACCGGGAACTTGAACGAGCCAAACTTGAGAAGGACCGGGAACTTGAACGAGCCAAACTTGAAGAAAGAGAGAAGGACCGGGAACTTGAACGAGCCAAACTGGAACTTGAACAAGCCAAACTTCATCAACAAAGTATATCTCACCAGAAGCCGACGACTCTTAACTTGGCTAAGAACATCCCACTACTACCAACTTTTCACGAGGACGATCCTGATGCTTTTTTCGTCACCTTCGAGAAGACAGCCCAGCATCTTCAGTGGGAAAAGCAGAAATGGCCTTGGTTACTACAACCTAAGTTGGTGGGTAGGGCTTCCACTGTTTTTTCGAATCTGGAAACCTTTGATGATTACGAGTTTGTTAAGAAGGCCATACTTGATGCCTATGCAGTCACCCCTGATAGTTATCGTAAAAAGTTTCGTAACTATGCTAAACCTGAAAAACACACCTTGGAGTTTGCTAGGGAGAAGTTCCGCCTGTGTAAGAAGTGGCTAGACACCTCTGATATCACTACATATGCTAAGCTAGTTAATTGTGTTGTTTTGGAGGAATGGAAGAGGAAGTTACCATTTAGTTTGTTAGTTTACCTAGAAGAGAAGGGAGAGACAGACTTGATCAAAGCAGCACAGCTGGCGGATGCGTATGCACTTATCCACAGGAATCTCCATTGCTAAGATAAATCCAGGACCCTTAATGTAAAATCATCCTCTAACTATAACCCTGTGAATGTGGCTGGTGGACAACAGAGATCTCCTAAGTTCAATAGGAAAATGAATAGCACTACTGATTTCTGTACCTATTGTAAGCAGTCAGGTCATGATATCTTAAATTGTCAACACCCTAAGTGTAAGACCTCATCTGCATATAAACTTACTCTCACAACATCTAATCCTAATCCTACACAAAAAACCCAGGTACATCTAGTGAGAGACCTATCACATGTGTTGCTACTAATTCTCCTAAAGATGTATTCTCTGCATTCAAGGTATCCGGTACTGTCTCTACAGGTAAGGGTTTTCCCCAATATCCAGTTACCATTCTTAGGGATACAGTGTCAGCTCAGAGTATATTGTGCAAGAAAGCTTTACCATCAGTAGAAAACACATTCACTGGGGAAAAAACTAAACTACTATCTCTAGATGCAGGCAAAGGAGCACCTATTGCTAAAGTGGTGCTAGACTGTGGATTACTCAAAGGGGAGGTAAAAGTAGCCATTCGTGATAAGATCCCTGTTGCTGGTGTGACTTTTCTTCTGGGGAATGATTTGGCAGGGAACGGTCTGATTCCAGAATTGGTCCTGTCAAACAAACCCATGGAGAGGAGTCCCACTGAGCCACTCTATCAAAAACATCATGTCTTCCCCGTATGTGCAGTTACCCGCTCACAAACTGTTACTGCTCCTTGCCCAAACCTATCCTTGCCATCACCTTGTGATAACTTATTATATCAGAATCTGAGTAAGGATAATCTGATTCAGGCTCAAGAGATAGATCCTACACTAGCTAAAATCAGACATGTAGCAGACACACCCACTGCAGGAAAAAACCCATGTTTTTACTATCATGAAAGTGTGCTTATGAGAAGTTTCCATCCTCCAGATAAGGCTGATGATGATACCTGGTCCACTGTTCATCAAGTAGTCATTCCCACTTCTATTCGCAGTTCTGTTATGGAATTGGCTCATGACGGTTTAGCAGACATTTGGGACAACAAAATACATATAAAAAGGTACTTGCTCATTTTTACTGGCCAGGAGTCAAGAATGACTTTGCCCAGTATGTTAAGACCTGTCATACATGCCAAATTGCAGGTAAGCCTAATGAAGTCATTCCCCCTGCTCCTCTTAAGCCAATGCCTGTCACTACTGAGCCGTTTGAGCGCATTGTTATAGATTGTGTTGGACCTCTTCCCAGGACTAAGAAAGGTAATCAGTATCTCCTTACTGTCATGGACACTTCTACTAGGTACCCTGAGGCTTACCCTCTGAAGGACATAAAGGCTGGACAAGTGGTAAAACACTTCCTGCACCTCTTTAGTAGGGTGGGTATTCCTAAAGACATTCAAACTGATCAAGGTACAAATTTTACAAGTAAGATGATGTCAGAAGTCATGAAAGAGTTGAATATTCACCACCATTTTGCCACAGCCTACCATCCACAGTCCCAGGGTTGCCTTGAAAGATTTTACCAGAGCTTTAAGTTACTTATTAAAAAATATTGCATTGAAACTGAGAAGGACTGGGATGAAAACATAGACTTTCTCCTGTTTGCCATAAGAGAATGCCCACAAGAATCACTAGGCCACTCACCCTTCGAGCTCTTGTATGGTCGCCAAATTAGGGGCCCTCTTAAAGTACTTAAAGATGTTTGGTTTAAGACTGTTTCTGATCACCCTCTACGCACAGTTTCTGAGTACATCAATTCTTTGAAGCTGAAACTATCTTCTGTGCGTGCTCTAGTTTTGGAAAATCTTGAACGTAGTCAGTCAAAAATGAAGTACATTTATGATTCTAAAACTAAACCTTGTGTATTCTCTACAGGGGACAGGGTTCTGTTGTTTCTACCCATTCCAGGTCAGGCCTTGAAAAGTAAGTACTCTGGTCCTTATAATTAGTCTCTCAGAAATTGACACCACTCAACTATGTTATTCAAACTCCAGATAGACGGAGAGCTCAACAACTAGTTCACATCAATCAAATCAAACCATATTATGATAGGTCTTTAGAGGATGATTCACAACAGGTTAAACCCTGTCTTGTAACTAATTCTGAAAATGTACATCCTGGTAGACCTGATATAATTGAGGGTACTGACATTCCATCACCTATAGGAAATCCTAAAAACAGTCAGGTCTTGCGCCATTTAGATGATTACCTCCCTGACACTACATCATCTCAGAAGGCAGATCTTAAATTGTTACTCCTAAAGTATCCCTTAATTACTTCAGATGTCCCAGGGTTTTATAACTCACAACAGCATGATGTCATTCTAACATCTGATATGGTTAAACCTATTAAGCAACAACCATATAGGCTAAACCCCCAGAAGCAGTTGATCATGAAGAAAGAAATTGACTTTATGTTGGAGAATGACCTGATAGAAGAGAGTTGCTCTCCTTGGGCTTCACCCAGTCTGTTAGTCCCTAAATCTGATGGTAACTGTAGACTTTGCACAGATTACCATAAGCTCAATAAAGTCACTGTACCTGATGCTTTCCCTCTGCCTCGTATTGATGATTTAGTTGATAAGGTGGGTAGGGCTAAATTTGTTTCTACTATTGACCTTCAGAAAGGTTATTATCAGATAGGTATGTCAGACAGGGCTCAAATCACTTCAGCATTCACCACCCCTTTTGGTCTCTATCAATATAAAGTAATGCCATTCGGAATGATCAATGCTCCCGCCACTTTCCAACGAATCATGTCCCATACTATTCTTGGTTTAGTTGGCGTAGACTGCTACTTGGATGACATTGTTGTAATTGCAGAAACGTGGCCTGAGCATCTGGTACGGCTGGAGATGCTGCTCTCTCGTCTCTCCCAGGCTGGCCTCACCATCAACCTTGCGAAATCCTCTTTTGGCCGGGCCACGGTCACTTATCTCGGCCATGTGGTGGGCCAAGGCATGGCACGCCCGAAGTCCGCCAACATCGAGAGCATCTTGGACTATCCCCAGCCTAAGGACCGCAAGTCTCTGATGAGGTTCCTGGGTATGTGTGGCTTTTACCGGAGGTTCTGCAGCAACTTTGCCACTATTGCCGCCCCTCTCACCGACCTAACCAGCACGAAGGTGGCGTTTGTGTGGTCCCCCGCGTGTATGGCAGCCTTCCACCACCTGAAGACTCTGCTGTCCACCTACCCAGTGCTCCGTGCCCCTGATCCTGCCAAACCGTATCAACTGCAGGTAGACGCCAGTGGTGAGGGTGTTGGAGCCGTCTTCCTACAGTACCATGAAGATATCTTCCACCCACTCTCTTATTTCTCCACAAAGTTGAAAAGACATCAGCGAGGGTACTCTACTGTGGAGAAGGAGGCTTTGGCTCTGGTCCTGGCAATTATGAAATTTGATTGTTACCTTCCTCAGCATTCGCCTCACATTGACGTGTATACGGATCATAACCCTCTTACTTTCATTGACCGTATGAAGAACAACAATCAACGGATTTTAAGATGGGCTCTACAGCTTCAGGAGTACCAGCTGGTTGTGCATCACATATGAGGCGTTGACAATCGGATCACTGACACACTTTCAAGGGATCTACCACCCTCCTTTCAGTCGGCTTCTTGTGCTTCTTCGCCCTCCTCTCCCTGTTCGGAGGTCTTCCAGGGGGAGGTGTCACATCCCTCGCCACTGTGAAGCTTCGAGAGTTTCTGCTGTGCTCGACCCCTTTCGACTCTCTATAGCTCGGCACTCGGTTGTTTTGTTGTGCCAGCCAGGGTCGACTATGACGTCTCATTGAGTGCGTCAATTGATTCATTTTGTATATTATTTAATGTTCTTAATAATAGATGGCGCTGTACGTGTATAAGGGGTTCAGGCTGTGACGGAGGGTGTTGTAATTCATCTTTAATTCATATGAAATCAGTATATACTCAACCAGCGTCTTGGATATATCGGCTCCTGGAGATTTGTGTGGAGGTGTTATCCTGTATTGTGTGCTACTAAATACCGCTAGCTGTGCTGATAACCAGGGAGTAGTGTCTTCTCTGTCATAGCCTGATTCCTATTATTACGTGTGTCATTAGTTTACATTAGTATATAAGGTTCTTTTCTTTTTTCCTTTAGTTTTGTTTGTTTGTTCATAGAGATAAATTATTATAATTTATATATTAATATTCATATAAATATATTATTTTCCTTTTTAATCTAGTTACTTGCAATTCTTTATATAATATAAACTCCTTTCTTTTATAATTAATTATATATACATATATTAAAATTATCTTTATTTTTCTTAACCATCATATTATGTGCATTAGTTTGGTACAAAGGGGTTAGTGGTGTGGTCAAGTTTATAAGATCAAAGTGGCTTATGATATAATAACTTACATAAATAAACTGCTATATAAACTATAACTACCATCTCTAAAATAGACTACTGAGTCTTGGCATAAGTCTGTTAAACAGACTATTACTCTCCTCACTGAATTCACTTCTAATCTATTCAGTCTAGTGTGATAATTTGGTTACCATACCCATAGTGCTTACCAGGCCTAATTAAAACTCACTCATAACTTCCGGGTTGTAACATTAACGCGTCAGGATGTGAGAGGGTTAAGTCCGGCCCCGCCAGACAAGGGTTAAGCTTCACAAAATCGAACTATCTTATTTTTACCACAACAGATCCTTCTTAACCCCTTCTGTACAGATGTCTTTTTAACTTTATTCTGGCTACTAATAGACAATTTTAATCAGTTTTAAAAGGGCCTCTAGCAAATAACAGGCTTCGAACTCTCTTACTTAACCCTTTGTACTACCACAGATCCTTCTTAAACTGCACACAATCGTCTGAATATGGCTAGAATATGAAAGAAACGTCGCCGGTACAGAAGAGGTTATAAACCGTCGCTCCAACACCCCGTCAGCCTTCTAGCAGTCTATAAACCGTCGCTCCAACACCCCGTCAGCCTTCTAGCAGTCTATAAACCGTCGCTCCAACACCCCGTCAGCCTTCTAGCAGTCTATAAACCGTCGCTCCCACACCCCGTCAGCCTTCTAGCAGTCTATAAACCGTCGCTCCAACACCCCGTCAGCCTTCTAGCAGTCTATAAACCGTCGCTCCAACACCCCGTCAGCCTTCTAGCAGTCTATATACCGTCGCTCCAACACCCCGTCAGCCTTCTAGCAGTCTATAAACCGTCGCTCCAACACCCCGTCAGCCTTCTAGCAGTCTATAAACCGTCGCTCCAACACCCCGTCAGCCTTCTAGCAGTCTATAAACCGTCGCTCCAACACCCCGTCAGCCTTCTAGCAGTCTATAAACCGTCGCTCCAACACCCCGTCAGCCTTCTAGCAGTCTATAAACCGTCGCTCCAACACCCCGTCAGCCTTCTAGCAGTCTATAAACCGTCGCTCCAACACCCCGTCAGCCTTCTAGCAGTCTATAAACCGTCGCTCCAACACCCCGTCAGCCTTCTAGCAGTCTATAAACCGTCGCTCCAACACCCCGTCAGCCTTCTAGCAGTCTATAAACCGTCGCTCCAACACCCCGTCAGCCTTCTAGCAGTCTATAAACCGTCGCTCCAACACCCCGTCAGCCTTCTAGCAGTCTATAAACCGTCGCTCCAACACCCCGTCAGCCTTCTAGCAGTCTATAAACCGTCGCTCCAACACCCCGTCAGCCTTCTAGCAGTCTATAAACCGTCGCTCCAACACCCCGTCAGCCTTCTAGCAATCTATAAACCGTCGCTCCAACACCCCGTCAGCCTTCTAGCAGTCTATAAACCGTCGCTCCAACACCCCGTCAGCCTTCTAGCAGTCTATAAACCGTCGCTCCAACACCCCGTCAGCCTTCTAGCAGTCTATAAACCGTCGCTCCAACACCCCGTCAGCCTTCTAGCAGTCTATAAACCGTCGCTCCAACACCCCGTCAGCCTTCTAGCAGTCTATAAACCGTCGCTCCAACACCCCGTCAGCCTTCTAGCAGTCTATAAACCGTCGCTCCAACACCCCGTCAGCCTTCTAGCAGTCTATAAACCGTCGCTCCAACACCCCGTCAGCCTTCTAGCAGTCTATAAACCGTCGCTCCAACACCCCGTCAGCCTTCTAGCAGTCTATTAAGCCATTACTTACCATTACTTAAGGGGGGGGTCACCGTTTTATTTTTATCTTTCTCTCTTTTTTTTCTCTTTCCCTGGCTTGTATCCATTCGGCCCCATTCAGCTAACTGTTTTAAGACTTATCCCCATCCAGGTGTCGATATCTTATCGCTCGCCAGCATTGTATGGAGAAATCCGGCTTCGCCGGAGAAATTTTTCTATCGAAAAATGTACAAATTTAGCTTGCTCTCAAAACAAAAACGTATATATGCTGGCTCACCAGGAAAATATTGACACCTGGATGGGGGTAAATGTCTTAAAACAGTAGGCTGAATGGGGCCGAATGGATAAAAGGCAAAGATAGAGGGAGAGAAAGAGAAAAAAAGCAGGTGGGCTCCCTTAAATTAGCCTCCACATAGATCAGCCAACATTACGGTAATACAGTCTACGGTTATTGTTCGGGTAATGTACAGGGCATCATAATTAGTTCTAAGTGTCTAGTACAAATATAAATAAATAAATAACGAAATTACTAAATACCTAACTAAATAACTAACTAAAAAAAAAATATATATATATATATATATAAAATTATATATACATGTATATATACCGGTATATATATATATATATATATATATATATATATATATATATATATATAACTTTTTATAGTCGAACGATTTACAATATTATAACAAATGCTTCGGTAAAGTAATATTTAATTTTCACGTAATGCGAAAAACACTTTGCAATTATACCTAGCTTGCAATCAAACAATTACATTTCCCTGACACTATATTCATATAAGGAGTTGGAAATTACCTAGAGCAAAAACCTCACGGCCACGATACGAGTACATGTTCTCGCGTGTTGGTAACCCCTAGACTTTTTTTTTATTTCGGCTGGTAATCAAACTTTTATAATTCCCTTCCCTTCCCCTTCCCCTTCTGCCAGAGCGAGGGAGAAGACTGCTGTTTACCTGTGTCCACCTTATAATTACGGCCGATTAAGAAATTTGTCTTCCGTTCAACCAGGGGGACGTGCGTGTTCTTTATAAACTCTGGTAATTCAGGCACCTAGTATATATGGCGACACCGCTAATGAAAATGTTGCGACTGCCTCCCTATGTAGAAAAACGTTCCAAGGTATTTCAACTATAATTATGTATGAACTACAGAGGTAAGTCACGAGGTGTCTGGGGATACATAGCCCCCCCCCCCCCCTTCCTCCACAACCCTTCTTTTATCCCACGGCAACCTTAATTTTCCCACAATGGAATTATAACTAAAACCAAAAAAAAAAAAAAATCTAGAGGAAAAACATGGTAAATAAAGGTGGGAGACTTTACTAAATATTGCCCAAAGAACAATGGTGGAATTGTTGAACCTAAAAAAAAAAAAAAAAAAAAAAAAAATATGGTGTTATAGAACAGAAAAAAGAAAGAAAAAAGCAGTGATGGTTCTGGTGAAATAAAACCAGTGATAGCATTGGTGACATGAAGAACAGTGATGGTATTGGTGAAATGAAGATAATTAAGAACATGAA
This sequence comes from Lithodes maja, assembly GCA_037953745.1. NCBI lineage: Eukaryota > Metazoa > Arthropoda > Malacostraca > Decapoda > Lithodidae > Lithodes > Lithodes maja. The sequence goes on along the minus strand of JBAKBP010039502.1, from coordinate 1,369 downwards.
CAGTGCTGCTGGAACATACTTTTGATGGCAAAACAGTGATGGTACTGATGGAACAAAGACCGGTGATGGAACAATGAACATTGATGATACTGATGAAACCATGAACAGTGATGGTACTGATGGAACAAAGAACAGTGATGGTAATGATGGAACAAAGAACGGTGGTGGTACTGGTGGAACAAAGAACAGTGATGGTACTGGTGGAACAAAGAACAGTGATGGTACGTATGGAACACAGAACAGTGATGGCACTGGTGGAACAAAGAACAGTGATGGCACTGGTGGAACAATGAACAGTGATGGTACTGATGGAACAAAGAACAGTGATGGTACTGATGGAACAAAGAACAGTGATGGTACTGGTGGAACAAAGAACAGTGATGGTAATGATGGAACAAAGAACAGTGATGGTACTGATGGAACAAAGAACAGTGATGGTACTGATGGAACAAAGAACAGTGATGGTACTGATGGAACAAAGAACAGTGATGGTACTGATGGAACAAAGAACAGTGACGGTACTGATGGAACAAAGAACAGTGACGGTACTGATGGAACAAAGAACAGTGATGGTAATGATGGAACAAAGAACAGTGATGGTACTGATGGAACAATGAACAGTGCTGGTACTGATGGAACAATGAACAGTGATGGTACTGATGGAACAAAGAACAGTGATGGTACTGATGGAACAATGAACAGTGGTGGTACTGATGGAACAATGAACAGTGGTGGTACTGATGGAACAATGGACAGTGATGGTAATGATGGAACAATGAACAGTGATGGTACTGATGGAACAATGAACAGTGATGGTACTGATGGAACAAAGAATAGTGATGAAACAAAGAAGTGGAATTACCGGTAGAACAAAGAAAACGGTAAGGATATAATTGCGTGTTCTACGATTAACCCTTTCTGTACCGGTGCCGTCCTTTTAACCTTATTCAGGCTACTATCAGACGATTATATACAGCTTAAAAAAGACCACCACCAGTGAACAAGCTTCAAACTATATCATTCAACCCTTTTTACTAACACAGATCCTTCTTAAGGGGAGGTCTCCACTTAAGGGATTTTTTTCTTGACCCCTTTCTCCCTCATGTTTAGCCCCATTGCTTTTGATATTATAAAACGTTTGCCCCATTAGTTTAGCGATTTTAAGAACTTTCACCCCATATTAAGACCTTTCGTGCCATTCAGGTGTCAATTTTATCCTGGCGAGCGATAGCGAGCCTGTAATTTAAGAGGAACCGGCCTTGGGCCGGGACATTTTTCTACCGAAAAATGTACAAATATATCTTGAAAGGGACTCAAGGGGGTGTCATTTTAAGATTGATGGAGGTCTAGGGAACAAACTAAATACCTC